>NDXB01013922.1:0-95671 GCA_002631895.1 Agapornis roseicollis
ACCAATACAACAGTATTAAGTTAGCCTCACAAAAGAGGGCTTCCAGTATTAAGAGTGATCAAAGGATTTTAGCAGGCAGCCTTGCCCACGACCAGAGAGGTCTCCTAATAAAGTAGAACCAAGCAATTAATTCACTTGACAGAATGTCTGTGAGCAGTTTGCAGTTTCCTTGGATTTCCCTGTTACTCAGTGTTACTCGGCATGTTTTCATGACCACGTTTACCTGCAGCATTGATCACAATGCTCTGGAAGCATTCGATACCTGGTATTTTAAACCTGAGCTGGGTTGGGTGCAACTCATCGGTCATTGCAGTCAGAGGGAGGAGGAGAAAATTAACATGGCTCAAACACTGGCCCAAATGTTAAACCACTGTTGGCCCCATAAACCTTGCCTGCAGCACTTGGCATTTATTGTCCGTTCCACTTGTCTCACTCCACATGTCTCCAAGACATAATTTAGGGCACAAGCTGCTGCTAGCCCTGTCCTAAAGCTAATATACAGCTACCCATAAAGCAGCTCTTTTCTTACTTGCCATTGGTACCTCCTATGTTTGTTGTCTTACAGAATTTTATTATCCCTAAGGATAATGGCTCCAGCAAAATGGCTTGGGATTTCATGGCTGCCATGGCAAATGTGGGCTTGTGGCATGTACTTTACGTATAAGGCAGATGGGCATAGGCACTGTGGCTTGGGGCTTAGTGTGTACAAATCAAGGCCCTAAGATGTTTCCTCCTCCAACATTGGGCCTAGATTTTATCAATCTTAGCCTTAAGATTGATGGCTATGTTTCAGGTGTACCTTAGAATCACAGGCTGCTTTGGCTTGAAAGGTCCTTAAGTTCATCCAGCTCCAAGCCCTTCTCCCACAGGCAGGGACCCCTTCCACTGGAGCAGCTTGCTCCAAGCCCCTGTGTCCAACCTGGCCTTGAACACTGCCAGGGATGGGGCAGCCACAGCTTCTCTGGGCACCCTCACAGGGAGGAACTTGTGCCTTATATCTAGCCTGAATTTCCCCTGTTTGAGTTTGATGTGGAGATTGGGACCACTGGCGATTCTGAGATCTTTAGAGGCAACCAGTTCTGTGGCATTTTCATCTGAAAACAAACTTTGTCGCTGTGCAGCATTTTTAATTCATGTTATTTGGCCATGCACAGCGGGCGCGAGCACTTCTGTGGAAGAACACACAGCAAGGAGGCTACAACATAATAACCTCTATAGTTTCATACAGTCTGGTTCACCAAAGTTTTCTTACGAGGCAAAGTAGCAGCTTTCCTCAAAGCAGTGGTTAGCTTTTGTGAACTTCGCTTTTAAAGGAAGTCTTGCTAATATTTCTCCATGTCCTTCCTATTTTCTCTCCCTGAATTCTTCCCTCTCTGACAGCCACATGGCAGGTGTAACGTTCAGTTTTGCCCACCAGGCAAGAAGTTTGGGATTTGCTGCTGTAGCTTGGCCTGGGGAGTAAGTTTTAGGGTAAATGGTTCTGTGTTTGAATGGTGATTATGGAGAGTAAAGAGAACGGAAAGGTAGGGCTATTGCACTGAATTCATGCTCGGTTTTTCAAGAGGCTGTGTTTTCAGTCACCTATCTTTTAACACATCTTATAATCAGGCCGCTTATGTAAAAATGAATATCAGTTTCTAGTGTTAGACAAGCAAGTTTTGTAATTTTGGCTCTGGTCCATTCCCATGTAAAGGTGAGATTGCTTCACACATTACGTCCTGCAGTGCTATGTTCTAACGAGTCTCTGCATCTTAAGCAATAGGTCTGTCCCACTTATAGTGCTAATTCACTGCACGTTGTGTGCCAAAGGATCCCAAAGCTCTCATTTACATTTCCTTAAAGTATGTCTAATTTTTAATTGAAACACTAAAAGAGAAAACATTTTTAGCTTCCGAAGAAATCTTGCCCCTACTTTTGATGTAAGCATGTAACAACCTCGATGCTCAGCAATAATGGTGTTTAAGAAATAGAATAAGAAAAAGGAAATTGCATTACATAGTTTCATTACAAAGAATATCCAATAGGAGTATCAGTTTAGAGGGGCTGTGTTTCTCAGTCAACATGATACTTGGACCTGTGGAATTTCAGAGATCCGATTAGCGTACAGAAACCTGGTATCTATCTTGTGCAGCCATCTGAGATTCTGCTGGGCACATATGGCAAGATGTATAACTCAAATTACAATTGGCTAAAACCTGCTCTCTTCAAAGCTGCAGCATTATATGGACCAGGCTGATCTTTAGTCAAATACCGATAATAATACTGGAATAGATTCCCAAGAGATGTGAAGTGTTCGCCACCCCTTAAATCAGTGCTGAACACCTTTCTGAAAGTGATGCTCTAGTAAAGCCCCAAACTACACCATTTGATACAAGAATTTTTGTGCAAAATAGCTGGCTTAAGCTGTAGAAGAGGTTACACTGGATGCTCAGTGGATCCTTCTGTCTCTGAAGTCTGTGCTCCAAGAGCACACACAGCAGAAGATGCTACCAGTAGGCGCTGCATGAGTGGCAGCTGCAAGTGGGAGCCTGCATTTGAAAGAATGCAAGGACTTGCCAAATATTTGTATCCCATGGGGTACAATACAACCTAAGGGTTGTCAAAGGGTTGACAACTCTTCGTTTTCATACCAACTAAAGCAGTGAGAATGATGAGCTTTTTTGGCTGCATGCTGCATCTCCTGTCTCCGTGGGCCCTCTCTGTTTCCAGAGCCCTGCTGCCCTCACCGAAGTCCTCCAAACACTATTTAACCCTTGATCAACAAGTTGTCTCTTACTCAGAGATGTTAGCAAGCCAGCTGTGTGCAGAGCACACCATTACCCATTGGAATAACAGAGCTTTCGGTAAGTTTTTGTCTATGTGGGCCAGTTGTCCCTACAACTTGTAATGACCAAATAGGACTTCTGCTTTGCATGGAACGAATGGATACATGAGCATACATAAGCATAAATAAGAAGGGAAATCCCATCAACAGTTAGGACTTCAGACATGTGCCTGTCCTACCTCCATTGCAAAACAAGAGCTGCTCTCTTTCTTTATTACATAGCTTGTTTTTATGTGCTTCGAATGCATCTAAATACCTAAGAGATTGGAATATTTACTTGATGTTGGTAGGAGTTCAGTTCCACAGGCAATTTTTCAGCCCCCCCCAATTAAATCTTGCACAGTAGCTGAAAGGGTAACTTAAATGTTAGCTTTTTAACTCCAGCAGATACTTGCTAATGCAGAGCAATGTTGGTCAAAAGCAGTCAAGCACATAAGTAATTCATTGCTCTTTTTGCTCCAATTTAGACAATTCTTGACTGAAAGTGAGAATAGACAACAGATGAAGAGATGTGTTAGATTCTGAACTGGTTAAAGTGCTCTTTTCACCTCTGCTTCCACTAAACTGATACTTGTATTGGATATTCTTTGTAATGTAATGTAACGTATAAGGCAATTTCCTTTCTCTTTTTGTATTTGTTAAGCATAATTGTTGTTGATTGTGTTTCAGTGATCTACTTGCATCGAAAGCAGGGGCAAGAGTTCTTAAGAAGCTAAAAATAGTCCATATAATGATCTCAATAGGAGGGAGATTATCAAATTGAGGAGGAAAAAGTACAGGGAATTAAGATGTCAAATACTGTAAGGCCATGTTAACAGTGACTCTGTGTGCTTTGGAAAACCAGGGATCCTAAATTCCCTGTAAAAAAGCAAAGTGTACCTCAGTGAGGCCTCACTTGGTTGTTCTCTTTGAACTTTCTTACAGTTGAATTCAGCCCTTTTTATAACATAGGAAATTTCCATTTAGGAACATACAGAAATGATGCTTAAAACTGGAAGTTTCAAAAGAATGTGTAAGAATTTGGGAACCTTCATTCTTCTGGGAATAGATTCATAGCATCCTCCTCACATACCAAAATTATATGCCCTTAGGCTATGAATTTCCAATGCACCTTTATCTTCCAGCACTCCAGTATACAAATACAGATGTTTCTGTAGCAATTCTAATTCAGGAAAAGGACAAAGTGCTAACTGGATACGATCAGAGTATTACGAATATTAAGGTGATGCACATTATCTAAGAGGGTGTTAGGGTGTGATATTACCTGTTTTGTCCCCAGCTTCCCAATGAAAAATACACGAAGGGGAACACACACCCATGTAACAAGTCTTCATTGACCTTACCAATGCTTTTGATGCTGTTAGTCTTCCAGCTCTGTGAAAACTGTTGGCAATCTTTCCAAACTCCTGGATGTCCAGAAAAGTTTGTGAAATTATCCGTCATCTGCACAATGGTGTGCTGGATAGAGGCTGTGGCTGGCACTCTGTTGGATCCATTTGTAATAGCAAAAGGAGTCAAGCAAAGGTATATTTTGGCACAGGCTGTTCTTTGGCCTGTTCTTTGTAGTAATGATTGATGATGCCACTGGAGACACGATGCCAGGAATATTTATTAAATTTTGAACATCTGGCAAGCTCTTTAACCTGAGCAGATTGAAGGCCTCCCCAGCACTGAAGGAGAAGGTTATATGTGAACTTCTTTGCGCAGGTGGTTGTGCTTTCGTTGCACACACTATAGAAGACCTCTAGTTCACGACCAACAAATCTGCTGTGGCAGCTGAAGTCTGCAGATTTATCATCAGCTGGAAGAAAAGCAAGGTTACGCACTAGTCCGTGGCTGGAGAAGCATGTGCAAGGTACAGCCACAGAACTAACGCATTGATGTGGGTAATGGATGTGGTTTATTTTTTAAGAGACTATCAGATGTCGAAGAAATCATATGCTGAATTAAAGATACGTGGTTTGCATGTGAGATTGCATCATGGGTTGACACCTGCGTGGTATCCCACAGAACACCAGACTTAGTGTTTATTTTGCTGTAGTAATTTCCACATTAGTCTGTGGCTCTGAAACATGGACAAGTCATTGCTGGCACATCAAAGAGCTGGAAAAATTCCATCACCAGCACCTTCAAGCTATTATGCATATCAAGTTGTAGGATAAGAATCATAAATAACAAGAGTTTGCAAAGAGATTGCACAAACAGTATTGAAGCAATCGTTACAAAAGCATTATTTTGCTGGACTGGACATGTCCTCTCTATTTAGGACAGAAAGCTCTCACAGTGTATGCTGCATAGTGAACTTACACCAGGCAGCAGATCAGAAGTCAGAGAAAAGGAGAGGCATTTCTCCAGGAAAAATCACTCCCTGGTTGCTACACAGATGCCATCCTTTGGGAAACTCAGCATCAGCTGTTAATACAGAGCATGACAATGTAAAGCAAGACATGCTGGTCAATGGAGCCGAAAACCCATTCACAACTGAAAACTTGTGAATAACTTTGCCCTTGTTGAACATCTGTGATTAAATCCCAGGATCTTTCTATGTGGTTGTACAAACTCAGTTTTGAAAGGAACCAAGTCGTTGCAGAGGAACATTGTTCTTTCCATGTCCAATGGATGGTGAAGTTCTGCCTTAGGAAACCATTGCAGACAGCACTAGTTACTGTTGATGCTCCTCTCTGTCCAGCCCATGGGATTCCAAACTCTCTGGGTTTCAGGCAGCCGTAGCTCTGCTAATGGAGTGGAAATCAGTTGAGAGTGAATTGGGCTGAAAGAGAAGAAACCCTAACATGGTGCTAAACAAGCTCCACAGAAGCCGAAAGGAGCAGGGACAAGCTCAGCTTCCATTCTGGAAGCACTGTGGGTGATTAAGGCTGGCTCTAGGAAAACACATTTTTCTTTCCACACCTCCCTGATAAGGCATTAGTTCATAGGGAACGGGGAGCTGCAGTCAGTGACTCCCAGGATCCTGCAGTGAAGCACACAGGGGAGCAGGCTGGAGGCTTTGCAATGTGGAAGTTCCCTGTGGATCAGGATTTCTTCTCATTTCCCCTCTTTGAGATCACTGCAAGAGGCACGCTCGCACACAGGCCTCCTCCCCAGCAAACAAAGGGACAAATGTTCAGAGGTGGTGTTCCCTCCTGCTTCGTCAATATGCAAGCTTATAATAAAAAGGAGATTGGAGAGAAGGAAATAATCAGATCAACTGCTGTCATTTACATTTAATTGCTGTGTTTGCCATTTCAACACTAAGCACTGAAATGTGCTCAAGGCAGTCTGAGAAACACAGCATTTGGTGCTGGAGTTGTTCTTTAAACAAGAGTTATTCAAAGAGCCACATAAGATAACAGACACTCCAGAGCATCTACTGTGTTAAACAGGTCAAAGGAAGAGCATAAAGCACAGCTCAGGTTTAGGATGTGTCTGTAATAAATGTATACAAGGCAATTGGAATATACTGTGTGCTGTAATGAAACTTCCAAACCAGGGATTGTACTCAACCTATAGGAAACAAAGTGAAAGCAATTTGGGGTGTGTAAAATTGATTGGCAGCTTTTATCTCGCCATCCTTTTTATCCAGAGCATCAGAAATTCAGTAAATACATTCACTTGCCCTACTTTTGAGAGTAATTTTTCATCAGATTTTCAGTAATCGGATCGCACATATTTTATGGTCTTCCTCTGTGTTGTTGGAATAGCCAAAAAGGAATAAGATGATAAATGGAAGTCCTTTTGGTTGGGCAGTTTTTATGGGCAAGTAAGATAGACTGGCTGCCTTAGGAGTCAGCCTCTAGACCAGGTTGGAAAATTTTTAGGCTAGTAAAAAGCCCAAGCATTGGCATGCAGTATTTCACCTCTGAAACAAGATACTGTTTACTGAAAGAAAAAAACCCAGCAGTGTTTTAGGGTAAGACCTGTCTAGGGTTTTAATGAAATCCTGGAAGGAGGAAATGCTTTTGCCCTGGCAAGACCTCAAGGGTGCTTTTCTTAATTTCTCAGTTCATTTTGTTCTCTTATCTAAAGTAGAAGGGGTTCTGTATTTCAGTTATGAAAATGTGCGTATTTTATACCGCAAGAGAGAAGCGGTTTTTTTATCCCCTTTCTTTCTTTCTTTCTTTTTTTTTCCCTCCTTCTTTTTGGTAAATATTCTTTCAGAAGAAACACAATTGATGTAGTCAGAGCTAACAAGCAGATGGATGTATTTGAATGCCATTATCTTATGTACAATGATATTATCTCTTTCATGAAAAATTCAGCAGTTTGGGCTGCCTTAGTCAAGGAGAAGGAGGAAGTAGGAAAGAAAAAAAATAGTGAGAAAAACATGATCAGACTTGGAATCCCTGAGGGGGTCACATTGCATCATTTAGCAGGAGAATAACCAATGCAGAAGGAGCAAAGTTGGTGGAGTTGCTGTCTGCTCTCCTTATGGCGTTCTTGGCTCTGAGCTCTCTTCAAGCCCTGCAGCTGTAGGTGGGCAGCTCTTGGGCCTGCTAAAGCATCACACCATGACATTTTTATCATCAGTCTAGGAGAAGAAAATAAATTTGCTAACAGAATATAGTTGGCAGGCTAATACTGCCTTGTCACATTCCAGACATCTCCAGGTCTGGCCTGAGCCAGAGGAAACAAGAATGAGGGCCAAGAAGTTCATGATGGACATGTTATATAAAGAACAGCAATGCATTAAAAAGAGGGGGGGGTGGGGGGAGTGGTGGGATGGACTTCTCTGTAGTAGAAATCAGGTATTCCTTGTGATTTCAGAAGTGGGAGTACTTGTGCATATGAAATACTTAGCACCTGGGAAGCGGAGGGCTGTGTTTCTGTGAAAACTAACCATAACCCTCTCTGATCCCTGTGAAATAGTTGATTTCCTTTTACTGAAGTAGCCCCCCACCAACTTAAACTGATACTGTTAAGGTGTAGATAGGGTCTTACCCTGTTCTCAGGTATCCTGCTGTGCCAAGTAAATGCCAGCAGCTGATCCCATGTAACTTGTATGCAAAAGATTAGGCTTTGCTCTCGCTGGGAGTGGTGTTTCAGAATGATTCCCACTGCCGGTATTTGGTGCTTGTGGCATTTTCTGCTACACAAACGCTTATCTGTGTGACTTCCTTTGTGGTGGTTAAACTTCGTTGCACAGTTTTCAGAGGAAAAAAGAGCTGGAAAAGGTTTAAATTCTAACCAGGCAACTCTAGAGTTGAACCGTGTCAAGAATGGGCATTTCATACCACAAGTTACAGCAGGAAAACCCACAGCATAATCACTCAGCTGGGCAGCTGAACCCTGTCAAACGTTTGGCAGAACAGGAGAGTAAAGACTGTGATGGGGAATTTCATATGAGCAAATCGATGTGTGATAGTAGAGTCACTACTCGCTATGCTCCCGGGATCTTACAGTAAGAGGTGATTTGCATCAGAAAGCAGACAGGTAAAGTAAGTTTCTTCTTATTTGCCTACCCAGTGCTGGATGCTTCTGGGTGAAAAGATGGTGCTCCTGAAGCATGGGGGCTGTGCTCCAGAAGGATTGTCTTCCAGAGGGTCGCTGCTCTATAGGGCATCCATCCTATTTGACTCAATGACACTTGGAGGGCAGTGTGGAATTTAGCTTTGTTTAGAGAAAAGACCATTTCTGATAAATGAATAACTGAAAAAAAAGACATTATGCAAACAGTGCAACTTCTTTGGGGTCCTGAATGTGTCACACAATGACGAATGCTTATGAAAGCACATTTCAGAAGTGACCAGAGAGATTGGTTGCAGCTTTCCATAGCTCAGGTTGTGGGAAGAGACACGTAAACCCAAGTCAGACCTTCAAAAGTCCTTGGCCAATACAGGATGTTTGCACCCAGTCGTGCTGCCTTTTTCACTGTGATTTGTCCAGGATCAGAGCACAGAAAAGTAAGATTTGCCTTGCTGTAAGGTCTGGAATGTCATTGAGATGTTTGACTTAACAAAATGCTTTATCTTTGTTTGAGTTTCATTTAAAAGAACAAATCAGGCTTAAGCAGAATAATTTTCTTGAACAACTTTGAAATCATTCCTTCTAATGGGGATGGTTTTATTTTTTTACTTCCAAGCTGATGAGGTACTAAATTCCTGTGCCATGTACCCTTAGACAAATGAAACTTAGGGAAATATTCAGGTCATTCCTATGAGAATAACCCCCATTTTTTTTCAGTGATGAAATGGAGTTTGTTGAAAAGTGCTGGCATTTGGTGGGCTGAAAGAAAAAATAGGGCTGGAAAAAATATTTAATCTAAGTTGTAAAGGAGCTTGGAACCACACCACAAGCATCATAATTAACTTTAATAATTATAAATGTAAATGCAGACAAGCCACAAGGTTTTAATGGTGTGCCACATGCTTCTGCTAATTATTTTAGAGTTTGGACACATTCAGTGCCAGCTAATTATAAACCCTGCTATGGAAATCATCTGTTTATATTAGACTTATTGATCTCTAGTGTTTAAGCAATATGAAAAGGGAAATCTACAATGCTGTACCATCTGCTTTGTATTCCTAATTGCTTTTAAAGAATCAAATATATAAATAGTCAGCTTTTTATATGTTGGGCCTCAAACTCATTCAAGAAGCATGCTTTGCAAATCTAAGCGAACAAGAAGAAGACGGAGCATTAATAATTTCTCTTTTCCTCTCCAACTTTTTCCATCCTTGGGCCTCTGTAGTTCATTGACCTCAACATGGGAGAACAAAACCTGCTTGTCCTTCAAGTCCCACATATTGGTCAAGGCAGTTGAGAAGTTATGCGGTTTATCATTTACATCTTTTAATTGCACATTTTCTTTTACTCCTTGCCATCAAACACACCTTATGGCCACGAGCATTTCTTGTTATTCCTCTTAATGGATACACAAGAAGAGGGGAAGGGAAATTAATGTTCAAACTAACGATCACCTCCTCTGGGAAGGATTTGGCTTTATGGCAGATTAAGCCTATTGGGCTGCATGATGGGCATTTGGCTTGGGGGGGGGGAGGATTCAGACTTGGATATATTTTTCCCTCTTTTCTTATTTTTTTTTTGTTAGAAATATCACTATTGTGTATTTCTGCTCTTCATAAAATGGCTGATTTTCATGCTGTATAAAAGATCTGGGCTTAGTGCTTCAGCTGCTTGCAGTGTCACCTCTACTGGGGTAGTCTCTTTTGTTATATATTTACTATTCTTTTGTTATTTACTATACTTTTGTTATATATTTACTATTCTTTGGCCATTTGCTGTGGCTTAAACTGACAGGCAGCTATAGACCACACAGTCATTCACTTGCTGGTTGTGACTCTATCCCAGCTCAAGCCAGGACAATAGCCATCTCTTATTCTGTAATCATGCCCAGATCCCACACTTTCCAATGCATCCTAATTAATCACCACCACCTTTCCTGTCTTTTGATATATATATATATGCATTCCCTTAGTCTGTGGGCCATCCCTTGAAACTATCCATTGAGCTCATTCAGGCCCTGACTTTGGGCTCCATCGGTCATAACAGTCCTTCAGGACAGGAGAGATGGTGTACAGTGGTGTTTTTAAAGACCCAGGACAGGATTCTGGGTGGTAGCATGGGCACGGGATATGCTTCCAGCCATCCAGCAGTGGCTTCCACCATGGTAAGCACATGGCATTTACCTTGATGGGTTTGTGGGAGTGTGATGTAGTCAACATGTGTTGCTTACCATTTTCTGGTAGTTCATTATACAGTGGGACCTCTTCGGCACGTGTCACCTCCTTCTCAGGTGCCGTTCTGAACTCTTTGCCTTCTGGCCAATCTGTGGTCACTTCCAGAATTCCTGGGCAACTTGGATTTCCTATTCGAGTCCATTGTGTGATCAGTACAACCCATTTACTCCATGTAGCATCAGTTGCATGATGTGTAGAGGGGACCCTCTGCTGCTGGGTGTTTGCAGCACTCATAGGAGGTGAATGTTCCATAGATCCATTTCTCAGATGGAGGAGGCAGGAGCAGATCTGAAGTGGTTTGTGAATCAAAGACTACAGGTATTCCCAGCATCTTCTGAGGCCTTGTCCTCTAGACTTTGTGTTAGGGGGAAGGTGCCTCATGACAGGGGGTACATAACGACATTACTTTGGGAGGAATCCTGCAGTGGACAGAAGAAAGAGAGTAAAGATGCAGAAGTATCTGGTGTGAATTGTCACAACTATAACTTCTGAAGCCCGTGATGATGGGAGAATTTGCATAGGACAGGAGTGTGCCCTAAGAATTGCCATCTTTTTGACAAATTGAGAAACTGGGCCAGATCCCCAGCTCGTGTCAGTTGTAGCTCTACTGAAATCCATGGAGCTGTGCCAGGCTGCACCAGCTGGGAGTCTGGCAATAGCCGTTCAGAATTAAACAAGTTAATGCACTTGACTGCTGCAGTTAAGAGGTCCTGGACCTCTGCTGCCTTGCTTAGTGAGGAGCTGCTTCCACCTGCTTTACACAACTCCCTGCTCTTACACCCTGGTTACCCAGCCTTGCTTTGCATGAGGCGTAAATGTTCATGGT
This sequence comes from Agapornis roseicollis, assembly GCA_002631895.1. Classification (NCBI taxonomy): domain Eukaryota; kingdom Metazoa; phylum Chordata; class Aves; order Psittaciformes; family Psittacidae; genus Agapornis; species Agapornis roseicollis. Next base: position 11,348 of record NDXB01013922.1, read on the forward strand.
GGGGCATATTGGAAGAGAGCTGGTCCCTAAAAGCACACCTAAGAGCTGTGTTTGAGGGTGTGGGTTTCTCTTTTGCTTTTGGAAATGATATTTCTCTCTTCCCTGTGTTTGTTAAATTACTCTGCTTAGCCTGGCACTTTGGAAGGAAAGTCTGCCACATATGGCTTTGTGCTTATCCTTTTCTGGTGCTCATGCACACCCTTAGTTTAATCTCTCTGTGTGCACATTAGTAGTGCAGGCTTCTATTATTATCTGAGTATATTATAATTAGGGCTCCTGGTTTTCTGCAATTCAGCAGGGGAAGAAGTGCAGCTTCAGTTTCCTATTGCTTTAAAATTCAGGCTTCTTCCCAAAAGTGAGCAAAGAAACAACACTGGAATAGGCCTTTGAATGACCTTTCCTAGTAAATCTCACTTCTGCAGCGAACAATGCCATTTGGAAGCTTTTAGAGAGCTATCCACACTACTGATCTGTTTTGGTTTTCAGATAATTATCATCTTTCCTTTTAATCCATCATCATAAACAGTAACCTTGAGAAGAACCACTGACCATGTAGCATCATCTGTTTTCCCGGTGTTAGGGAGCAAGTAAGAGCGTGGAAGGATGAGTTCCTCTTGGTGATGCTCGGTATAGGGCATGCTGTGACAATATGGGGTTTGGTTTGGCAGCTTGCAGTGAGCTAGAACCTGCGATATTATGTGGAGAGAAAAATGTATCAGTTGGGATGCTATTCCTAGTGCATCACTGCATCTTCCCTAATGAAAAGCCAGGCCTTCGGAGAAAGGCACAGCAGGGTGGAATGAGCACAAGCATCTTCCTTTCTGAGAATGGCTGTAGGAAGGATTACAGGCTTTTTCTACTCCCAGACAACAAATACAATTATTATGACCTACTCTTGTTCTAGTCCCCTCTTGGAAATCACTGCCTGAGTCAGCGATGATCTGTCTACATGTACTGTTTAACTTTTCCAGAATGTAAATGTTATCCCTCTTCTGCAGCACTTTCTGAGGGCTCTTCTGGTGCCATTAGCATTTTAACGTTATTATTAAGAACTGCATTGCTCACTTTGTACCTTCTGATGGCTAGGAAAGGAAAGTGAAATGTCAGATGCAATTAGGAGAGATGCCACCTACTATATTCCCCCGACTCCTTTGTTTGTCGCCTTCCCATATGACCCCCACTGGGAGTAAAACCTGCAGCAGTCCTCAATGAAGTTATCATGGATGAAAGTTATGTTCTGAGCACAGCTCTGGTGTGGTCTGCATGACCTGGGGCTTTTGAAGATCATGGAAAGCACCTAATATTCCATCAAAAAGGGGCTGTGAGAGGGAAATAAGAAGCAAATTAACTGCATAGTTTTATTGGACAAGTTAAAAACAATTATATCCATTCAATAGCCTTCAGCTATAGCTCCAGGAACTGTGATGTTAAATCATTTAGTGTTAACCTGGCAGAGGTGGGGATTATTACTATTGCAGAGGCAAATTCCCAAATTTGATTTGGGAAAAGTTCTCTGCCTACATGGGAGGTGGAAGTGGTTGCGTTTTGATGCTGCTCGTGTCTGAACAAAAGGGATTTGCTTAACAGATTTAGACAGCAGTTCAACTCTTTGTTGTTTTATAACCTGTAGCTAATACAGTAAGTTTGAGGCTGTTTGCCCCCACTTGCCTTCCACAGCTTTGGTGTTGCATCCCACCATCTAAAGATTACAGGAGTCATCACCCACTCAGCCAAAACAAGGGTGTCCAGTGTATAACTTAAAATGAAAGATTACTGCCTGAAAGCTCTGCCAGAACCACAGTGATGCTGCAAACCGGGATAGCTTCAGCCACTTTGTAACTACAAGGCTTTGTGACCTCCTAGGGTGACAGTACGGTACTTTGGTGTGGTGATGTATCAGTATCGTTGCACCAGAGTGTCATATTGTCTTCAGAGCGAGTAGATAGGCTTTTGTGTAGAGACTGCCATAAAAGCAGTAAAACCTCTTATTTTTGGCAAGCAGAAGCTGTGTAAGAACCAAAGTAAAGCACTATAAACCAGTAATTTTAAGGAGTAAACCAGTGCTAACCTGCATGGCAAGTTTGAGCTGATACACTGTGAAATGGCAATGACATTAAACTCCCCTAAGATCAGGGTTATAATAGGAATTCCAGTGACCCTCCAGTACAGTGGGTCTTCCGTGGTACTATAATTAGGGTTATTACGATGAAGTCAGGCATATAAATGTTAACATTCTGCTCATTAAAATAGTTCTTTTTCAAGGAATTAAGGATTCTGCATTTTACATTCACAAAGTGAATAATATAAACTTAACTTGCCGTTTTCTTTGATTATGTAGTGGAAAGAGTTAAAATTCTCTATGTAGATCACTGTAGGTTTATTATGTAAGATGACCTTAGGAACTGTCATCCCCCTTGAATTTATACAAAGAATTCAAAGTAAAGGTTTTCTAGGTTACACTTCTTTTTTTCAACCCTTTGTCCTGTCAGCTCAGTCCTCGATATCTTCATCTGCCGACATGCCCAGATGTGCAATGAATGTTGATTTGAGCTGGCCCCTCAACCCCTCCCTGCTGGTGTCATTAAAACCAGGGAGGTAGCTGCTCCCCTGGCATCTTTGGCAAGGCTTGGCTTTACACTGCGGACTAAATTATTGATGAAGAGCACTTCTGTCGCAGTGTGTTTTACCCACCTTTAAATGAAACAGTGCGGATAGAGCTGTCATTGCCTCCTCACTCCCTGCAACTTCTACATGACATTTATGATGTGGTTCAGATTGCACTGAAGCAATTAATTTCCAGTAGAGCCTGCACTCAGAATGAAGTTCCCTGACAATTACCAAGGACTGGTTTTCAGTGAGCATACCACACAGTCATTGATACAGTATACAAAAGAAAACATCACAATATACCGTAAAGGGTTGTTGGTCTTTTTTGTCTGAATCTGATGCTTAGTGTCTGAGCATCCTTTTCACACCAATACCTTTTCTTAACAATGCGGAGGAAACCTGGTGTTCAGATCCATATTTGGGCCTGATCCTGCTGTGCACCGAATGCTTTCAGATCCTGCTACAATCAGTAGGACCTGAGTTTTGCCATCTGTTAAGAAAAGCCTTACCAAAAATGCCTGTCACTTTTGGTAAGAGACAGCCAATATCTTCACATCAGACATCTGTCTGCACCTGGAAGCAAAGCTTGGCTTTGAATTCTGCTTTCAGCCATTAAAATGGTGCTGATGCTATAAGAGCTGCTATTTTAGATCTCTTCTAGGTGCTATCTAAACACGGGGATAGGCTTTTCTGTTAAAAGGGTGTTCTCCTTGCTTAGGATTTGTGTAGAATAAAGAACAGAATAGATTTTGTCTATACATGTTGTTTCTCTCATACTTAACAGTCTCCCTAAGACCTTGATAGCGGGCTTGCCATGGGAACCATCTGCCAATCTGCCATCAGGAAGATTTTTGTCCAGGCTTGAGATTTATATCCTGTTTTATTGCAGAAGGGAACAATGACCCGAACACATGATTTTACCTGCTACTTCTCTTGAAGCGGAGCCACCAGCTTCAGAGTAACTACCGGAGATGGACAGAAGTAGCCATGGTTTCGTGTTTTACTTGAAGCACAGTACAGCTCTGTCTTCCTCGATGACAGCGCTGTCAAACTAACATGGGGTGAGAATTCAAACTGGCACCTATGCATCAGGGTGATGGGCACTTTAGGAATGCATAGACAAAAATACAGACAGTATATTGATGGATAAACTAATGTGTGGACTTGTACTTACATGTTCAGGCTCAGAGGTGAATATTCTGACAACTGAAACATTTGACACAAGTACTTATTAAGAAAATGTGTGAACCAGTTTGGATGAAATCAAGTGTATCTTTACCCAGACCATGAAACAATCTGTTGGAGAAACTACTGTAACTTGCTTTTCCTACAGTTCTGGTATTCCTACTGTACCTCATGGGTTGGCAATACCAGAAAAAGACCCTCTGAAATGTGGTCTGATGTGTTTTGGCCCAGGAGATGCTCTGTGTAAGTGCCAGGCTCAGCGGAAATGTATGGATTTCAGAACCTCTCTTTCAGCATCCCATTTAAAAAGCTGTAGCTGTACTGCAGTTGTCAGTGATTTTTTCCAAATAAATGAGATTTAAATTTCATTCAAGGAAGAGGCACTGGGTATAAATCAAGTAAAGCGGTGTTTTCCGTATCACGTTTAGCTGAAATGAAACCAGCCGTTCTCACAAACACCCAATGCCCTGTCCCCCAAACCTGATTTAGGGTTCAGAGTGGCAAAGCCACTGATATATTTTGAAGGCTGACTTCCTTCTCCTGACAAGGAAGCTCTTCCCCAGCTGCTCCATCTCTCTTTTGTGGCGAGCTAAAATGTGTTTGTAAATGGCATGTTGATGTGGCTGCATTACTGCAAGCTGCCTTACAATGTCTCATTGCTGTCTGTTAGAGGGCAGAGGAACTAATATTGAAAATGTTGAAACACAAAGGTATTTTAAAAGGTGAGTAAAGAACCTGGTGTGTTCTTCATGTTTTAGTGTAATCTCGCTTTTAATTATTTTACCATCATTTTACAGTTCAGGATAAGCAGAAAGGCTTATGGGATTCATTGTAGTATTATGTTGGGGAATGAGGGATGCTTCTACAAGGAATTTGTAGGACAGCAAGCAGCCTTTAATGAGTGTTTCAAAACTGCAGGTTTTATCAGATCTCTTTGGTGAATCATGAGGAAGATCTCGTATCTAAACCATCGACCCTGACCAATATTGCTACTTTTGCCCACCATTTCATCTGTGAGGGACAAAGCACTTAAGCCTGAAGTGCCATTTCTGCCCTGCATCTGGTAGCACAACTGCCCAAGCCTTCACTATGATGTTTCAAATGGCTATTTTAATATCAAGATTTCCATCCCTACCAGGACAGTGTATTTCACTCTGGACACCTGGAATAAGCTGTACTGTCAATACTGCATTAGCTGTGTCTACCATACAAATCAGTTGGTGCTTTATCCAGTAGTGAGTTGGTGTGAGTGTGTCAGTTTGCCTGTTTTGGCTTTAGCTTCATATAAGGTAAAATAGATGTAACTAAGATAAGATAAATGTAACATTCAGTTTGATGTCACCTTCATTTCCATCTTCTCAGTAGGTAGACACCAGTCCTGTACTAAGTTTAAAAGCTTTGTAATTTGGTTAGATGTTACTAAACTGTCAATTCATGGAATCATAGAATCATAGAATAGTTTGGGTTGGAAAGGTCCTTAAGATCATCCAGTTCCAACCCCCCTGCCATAAGCAGGGACACCTCACACTAAACCATGGCACCCAAGGCTTTATCCAACCTGGCCTTGAACACTGCCAGGGATGGAGCACTCACAACCTCCCTGGCCAACCCATTCCAGCATCTCACCACCCTCACAGGAAAGAATTTCTTCCTTAGATCAAATCTAAACCTCCCCTGTTTAAGTTTGAACCCCTTACCCTTTGTCCTGTCACTGCAGTCCCTAATGAAGAGTCCCTCTGCAGCATCCTTGTAGGCCCCTTCAGATACTGGAAGGCTGCTATGAGGTCTCCACACAGCCTTCATCAGTTGTTTCATAAGGCTGATGGCTATTGAGCAGTCTTCCTCTAGGTATCAGCATGCTGATGGACAGCAGATGAAGTCCATACCCAGTGCTCATGTGCCTCCTGTTCCCTCTTTGTAGCTTCCAGCCCTGTCTCCAAACAACCTCAGATCTCTACACAACCTTATCTTGAGTTGTTCTGAGCTAAGGGAAAAGAATCAATGGCCTCGTCTCTGCACTCATGCTTCAAGCAGACCAAGATTTCTCCTGTTGCTTTCTTTTTGGAGGGAGAATGAGATGATAGATCTGTTCTCTACCAAGTCCTTCTCGGCAGGAAGGTATTCCAGGCTGTGCACTGCCAGGCCATCTCACTGTTTCTCTGCAGTAGGTTGAGAAAGCCCTGGTCTTCCTACTTGTTCTTTAAAATACCCTGGCCATGAAATGCCTCAAAAACTCCAATGGTCTGTATTTAGCAATCTAAATAAAATTGATTTATCTTCAGGCACCAATGAGGGATAAGCTGTAGAAGGAAGGCATCACCAAGTGATTGAAGAAATAGCATGTGACATAGGTGGAAGTGGAACTTTTCACTAGTGTGGAGCACCAGGTCAACTGAGGCAGTGATGACTTTGGGAGGCAAGTATGGGCTGGTACCTGAGAGAAAATGATATGGATAGTTTAGCAGGTCATATATACAGACAATGATAGGAAGATGGTTTAGTTTGGAAAAATCCCCCATTTTACCATCTTTGAAATGATCTTTGTGTACAGAAGCACAAATGTGGGGAAGTACTTTCCATGTCAGTGCTGAAATTCAGAGGGGGCAGTGAGGAGAAGGCTGGGCACCTCTGCAAAGGGAATGCACTATCTTCAACTAAAGGTTGATCTTGTCTGCTGGAGCTGGAGATAACTAATGATGAAAGAGAGGTTAATTTATGTTAAAAATAGATGTCAAAAGGCCCATCTTCAAAACACCTACAAAGATGTGCATGCGAGACTTAGGGTATGGGATTCCTCATGCTGTTACCTGACACAGGATGGGAGTCTGAGCTCCAGGGTTTTTAATGGGACAGGTTAAATTTTCTTTCTGAGTGAAAGTTAATGTATTTAAATATACAGGAACAAATTCCCTTGTCTCCTGGAGCGTTAGGACATGACTCTCTGCTCTGCTGTAGCACTTTTCTGCTGGTGCTGCACATATGCTTTGTACCAGCGCTAGCAAATGCTGTTCCGAAGCAGAGAATTAGACCTCAGTATGTAAAATAGGGAGATGAGGCAGAGTAATTTGAGCAGGAAATCCTGGGACATTAGTGATGCTCCGAGTGCAAATTTTAATATGGATTTAACTGCAGAGCTGCTACTGAGGCCTCCATAATGTTATTTTAAGGTTAATTTGGAAGCCTCATTCAGCGTTTTGGCTGCCTAACAGCCTCTGTCATTAGCAAGAGTCGCATGGTTGAGTTCCAGTGCTCTGCTCTGAAAATCTCCCTCTCTCCACTTGTTTATGTACACATAAATAAATGAGCAAATAGAGCACTCTTTGAAAAGATGACTTTTTGTGTATAATGGCAACCTGTTAATGTTTTAATCCAATTGTCTGTACTCCCGCAAGGCAGGCAAAGGAGCTTCAGATCTGAGTTCTGAACCTTTACTTAATGGCAGATTTCTTTGGTCAAGCTCTCCCTTTGTCATCCTGGCTTATTTTTCAGTCTTGCTGTCTTTCCACGAGACAGCAGTGAGAGATTGCTATGAAACTAATTAATGTCTGACAGACGGATCGAACTGAATATCCAAAGGATTCAGAGTAGGGTTCATTCCCCTTTACAAAACACAATACCACAAGGCAGGAAACATATAGATGACATTATTATACTAACAAATAGCTGAGGGGAATTTTCTTGCTCATTTTATCCAAATTAGACAATTTAAGACAATTATGGTTAAATTCCCCTCCCAGACTGCAGCTCAGTTACCTTGATGTGCTGCTAGTTGTAAAGAGATACATATGAAATATTACCTAAGAGGGGAGCTGTGTGCTTTAGTGGACCTCTATTGTCTCTCCGAGTGCAACCACAAGGGAGAAATAAGGGTCATGTGTCATATATGCATAGCCAAAGTAGAGAAGATTTATGACTTAGTGAATATGTAGATGTGCTGGTGTTCTAGACCAAGCTGTGGAAGCTGTCCTTGAGTGTGTCTGAGGTTTTATAGTTAAAAAAGGGGAATACTTCAAAGTGAGGAAGAGACAAACAATTACACATACGCAGCCTCGGAACAGTCGGGCAGTGTTCTCTGCAATCACAAACACAATGACTGCTCATCCTACTCTCTTGGGGGGGGAATTTCCATACTTTGGCTTTCGAGGCACTTTCAAAGCCATTTACTGCCGTCATTCATACACCGCCGGATTAAGAACCATATGCCTCTTAAAATCAGCAAGAGCGGATTTGCTGATTTAAGGAAAAGGGAAAACTAAATACAAAATAGGCAGATCGAGACCTACTTTTGCTTCAAAGGGTTTAAGAATAACACCAGTTTGGAAGCCCACTCATTAACAAATTGTTTCTAATTAATTGGATAGGGCGACAGCAGAAAATACCAAACCCCGGTGTGTTGACCACTGGTTCCTACACTTTTTACTTGCCAGTTATCTGTAACTGTTGAGTGTACGTTCAACACAAGTTGTTGGGAGGCTTAAGCAGCACTTGTAGAGCAGGAAAGGAGCATTTCATGTGCTAATTGTTCTGTCAGAAGTAAGGGATGGTCCTGTGAGTGATCACAGCTTGCTACATTAGATTACAGTGTGATGTTAATTCACTGTACTTTTCAGTGCACTGATTTCAGTGTTCAGAAGTAAAACACCTTTCACTGGTGTTAATACTACCAGCATTTGGGTTACTTAGGCTGCTGTCTGGAAATCCATGTCTTATTGGATCTGTGCTGTCTTCTTCATAGATCAGCTCATGAACGTCCTCTCAATCCAGTGTGTCTCACACTTCTTTATACCAACACATTCTCACCATCTCTGTGACCACAAAGAAAACATGGAAGTAACTGTAAAGGTGACTCCCTGAGTCTGCAACAGCCTGAACTAATAGCTTCCAAAGGGTTATGTGAAGACCACTGGTGGAACTTCAAAACACAGCCATGATATCCTCAGAGTTACTGGTTGCAGTGGATGTTGGGTTGTAGCCCATATGACTCTATGGGCTCTAGCCCATAGAGTCACAGTTCCTGTACAGGGCAAGGGGATGGGGAGAGGTGCATTGGCAGAATTGGCACCTGCCAAAACCAGTAAAACATTTGGGGTCTTCCACCAAATTTGAAATTATTCCTAATCTTTACTGCAAATGGAGATGGATCTTGATTGCTTGTTGTATTTACAACCAACTGGCCCAATGATAACGTCATTCCCAGCAGATAGCAAGATATTAAAATAACATCAGCATCAATGCAGAGAACAGGGATGCTGATACAGGGTTTGTATCTTTATGGCTAAATTGTAGTTATTAACTTATCATGAACTTGTGGCTCAGTTTTCCTCTGTCAAGTTTTTTTCGGGTTTATTTGCTGCACCAAAACACTATTAAGGACAGATTTGCTTCTGCTTAACTTAGACTTCTCTTGTTTCAACATGGACTCTAATGCTTTGACCCATTTCTTACTGGATAAGCTTAGGACACCTAGATACATGGAAACTAAAACTTCCATTCCTCTTCCCTTTGCCTGGTTATGTTGCTGCTGGTGAGAAACATGGGAATATGATGGGAGTTCTGTCAGTACCAGCTGTGTCATTCCAACAAGGACCACTTTCAGTCTGCTGCTGGATTTGGGGGGGAACATGGGAACTTGTTTAACACAGTGTTTTGTAGAAAGGACCTTGTTTATATCCCTCTTCGGTTTTAGTGCCTGGGTAACAGCTCTTGGGGAACATTTACAAGAGGTTGCATTGATTTCTCATTTCTCTGAAGGTCCCAGCTGGAGTCTTTCATCCTATTTGGGGCAGTGTAATTCGGGAAAGATTTGGATCAGTTGGATGCAGTTTAGAGGAGAACAAGGAGAATAATCAGAACTTCAGAAAATGTGGCCTATAAAGATTAATAGAAGTGGGTTACTGAGCCTGAAGCAATGCTGTCTGGAAGGGAGTGTGATTGTTCTTTTCACGGATGGAGAAGTCTGCTCTCCCTGTCTGTTGTGGACAAAGCAATGGGACTGAAGTGTAGCAAGATTGAGGCTGGATATTACGAAAGCTTTCCTGGTCAGGGAGGTTGTAGCATCACTGGAGTAGGTTTACTGAGGTCTCTTTGACTGTGTCCTTTGCGTCTCAGGGCCCTTTCTTACCATATGATTTCGTATATCTCCATGCAGTTCCTAGAATTGCTGTTGTTCCGGTATAATGCTTTATTCCTGCTAGGGAGGCTATATGAAGGAGAATTTTCCCTCCTTTTCCTGGAAAGAATGCCATCAATATGTGGAGAACCTGATTACAAAATACTTGGTTTGAGAAGGAGCTTCAAAGGCATTTAGGAAAGAAGGATCCCAGGATCTGGGAGGCAGGACTTGAGTGCAGTTAATATATACCACTCCCCAGCATGGATTGACAACTGTTGTGTCTGTCACATGGAGCTATAAGTGTTTACAGAGCAAACTACAGTTCTCTGGAACAAACTGCTCTTTCCTTTATCAGTTCTCTTCCTTTTCATTTTCTTCTCCCTGTGACTAACGGGAGATCATGGCCCAGTTGTATCCTAAACACTGTTTTATTGTGTCTCAGCCTTTCAGTACTGAATAGAAGAACATCAGAGTGTTGCATTTCAGCATGTTTGGGGCTTGCCCTACAAATGTATTTGCTGAGAGAATTTAGCTTAGAAAATGAAAACCTTTTGTTAATGAAGAAAGTAGCTACTTTTTGTGCTTTGAAGGGGTTTGTGAATCTCTGCATTTGCGCTTAAGGGAAGGCTGCTTCTCTGTTAATCTGGGTGAATCCTGAACAGGACTGAAAGGGGACTCAGGCCCGATGGCATGAGTCACTTCTCATCATTCATTTCTTCTTTTGAGGTCTTAAAAGCTTTCAGACAGAAACTTGATCTAAACCTCCCCTTAACAGACACGTAGGAGCTCTGAGGACATTGATTGAATAAGACGCCGAAACACATACCTTGGAATTCACTTTTTACTCCTGTTTGAAAGAGCAAACAATCACATGCCTGCAATAATGTAAATGTTGCTTTCATTATGACTGTATTCCCAGCAGCTAATTACGTTTCAGACACAAAGCCTGTCAACTTCCCTGCTCCGTGGTGATAAAGGAACCTGCTGAGTAAAATAGCCACCACTGGTGTTATTTCAGGAAATATCTAGCTACCGTGGGAGAGAGCTCTTGGGTTTGTATTGAAGTAAAGAAACAAAACGGGAAAACTCTGGTAGATTTATAGTAAATGTCAGTGTCTATAATGATCGATAGGGTTGGACAACGTGTCTTAAAATTAGCCGCAGTCTTTGTTTAAGGAACCTGCCTGGTTTTACTTGCATGTTCTTTTTCTCATGTATTGAGAATACTGACTGAAACTGAGACCCTGTCCACTGGGAGTTAGGGTAGCAGCTTGTCCTGTGCAACCAGGGTGGGCTGGAGCTATTCCAGAGGTGTACAGTACAAACAGCTTAATTTCCTCCCAACTATTTGCTACTACTGATGTCCTGGAGGTTGTCACCCTAACCAGCTTCACCAGCTGTCTGAGGAGGAAAACAGTCCTTCTGCACTTCAGTGCTACTGCAGCCAACTTAGTTCAGAGCTGTTTTAACGAAGCCATCTGATTTTTATGTTCTTTTTCTCCTCTTTTCAGTTGAGCAAATGAGAGCACTCACAGATATGGATTTGCCAGCTGAAACGTGAAGGTGGCATCTCACAGCAGCAGGGTGGTGAACAGCCAAATCAAGCAGGGGTGAAGGCAGCATCTTTCACTGCATGGCCCTTTCCATAATCCGCTTCTGGGTGGAACATAAATGCGCTTCCAGAGGTAGGTTTAGAGGCCCAGCTGACAGGTGCTGACTTGTTTAGCTGCTGTGTGTTGATTGCATTTGATTGTGTGCCCATAACCTGAGCAGATTCCAGAAAGGAGTTATATTCTACTTATGGCAAGTTCCTTATGCAATACATCATGCTTTTGGTGTGTAGGTTGGCCTTGGTGCAGCACTCATGGGAAGGAGTGAACTCAAATAAGTGTGAATGAGGTTTTGAGGGGAGCTGGTGCTTTCCTGCCTGACCTGGTCCGTGTCAGAGGACATATTACTGTTTTGAGCTGTGATTTGGAGGAGGTGTTCACCCCCCAAAGCATCACAATATAGCTTCTGTTTCACTCTACACCAGGGCTGAGGAACTACAGAGGTGTCTTGCTGCTTTGTCTGAAATGAGTGGAATAGCAGCACTATGAGGAAGGGCTAGGGGATGAGAGTGAATGGGAGGGAGGGGTGATGAATTCTTACTTAATTGCCCCAGTAAATGAACACCAAATGCTTAGGAGGACACCTTTTCTACTCAAGAAGAAGCTGATGTCCAATAACGTCAGCTTTATAAAGGCTCTGTTGGTAGGTTGAGAACCCAAACACACATGGGCACAGCTCTTCAGTTATCTGCATATCTCACTTAGTAAAATCAATAGCAAGTGGTATTTCAGAACCTTTATGGATCTGATTCATAATATGTAGCAATGTGTCCAGATGTTTGGCTCAGTTGAGGTGAATGGTACTTGGCCAGTGGTCTGGAACAATTACTGCATGAATTACTACTTCATGCTTTTGGTGTGTCACTCATGAATTGTGCAATGCTCATCCCTTTTCTGAGCCCTCAAAGCCTGTGTGCTCCTGCAAAGACCTCAGAGTCACACAAAAGTGGCACATTGGCTTTCTACAGAGTTTTCTTTTCCATGGGGAATGGTCACCCTGAGAGGTCTCCATTGCTATGACATGAATGTACTCACGGGCATGTGTCAGTCTCTGAACCTTTATGCTTGTAAATATCCGCTGGAAACAGTGTGTGATTTCTAGGACACAATGATGCAGACCCTCTGCTCTGCTGATGAACATGCCACTACCTTCTTCAATGCAATAACATGCGTTTATGCTAGTAAGAATCTGTGCCAGAGGACTAAGGAAGCAGGAGTGTAAAATAAAGTTTTACTCCAATGTTATTAAATAGCTCTGTCCTTGGAAACGAGCACAAATACTCCCTTTATACATGAAATGAGCCTGAATGGTTAGGTAGATGTACAAGTATCCTGTTGGTTGAACACTTTTCATGCTATAGCTGCTCTTCTGAGCATACTTGGAGTTTTGAGAGGAAGTGGTGAGGACATGGTGGCTTAAAAAAGGCCTAATACTGCAAAGTAATCTTTTTCCATACATTTTCATGAGTATTTTTCTTATGCATTGCACAGGTCCTAAATACATCATTACCTGCTGGCTTGGCCCATTCAGTAAATAATACTTGGGTTTTCTTAAGTATGAATATATTACATTCCTCCATATACAAATGGAGGGCAATGGCTTCAATGTGGGGAACATAATACAGGTTTTAGACCCTTGCCTTGTTATGCTCTTAACCAAGCCATGAGGACAGCTCCTTTAGAGCCATTCTGGCCTGTCAGGTAAAAACTATGCATTTTACAAAACCAACTAATTATGGATTTACCCACGGGACTGTCAAAGATCTGAAGATGCAGGTAAGTAATATGCACTTTACAGCTAACCGTGCATGGGGAATTGGATTTAATTAAAAATGTGGTAGGTAAAAAGAGTAAACAATGCCTATCATCTCTCAAAAGCCAGGAAATTCAGGTTCAGTTAGCTCCTGTGCATCTTGAAAAGTCAATGTACCAGTGAGAAATACCCAAGAGCAGGATTCACGTGGGTAGGAGGATTTTCTTTGAAGGAGATCTCATTCTTTTCCTGGAGCTCTCTGTGATTCAAAGTGTCTCTTCTGGCCATCAGGATGTCAGCCTCGGGGCTTCTCTTGAAGATCCCTGTGCAGGTTCAGGGTTGGAGTGCTCAGCCTCTGCCTTTAGTCACACTTGAGCACTGGCCTCAAGCTTAGGGGAAATTTATGTTAGGTATAAGGAGGAAGTTCCTCCCTGTGAGGGTGCTGAGGCGCTGGCCCAGGGTGATGGCCCAGAGAAGCTGTGGCTGCCCCATCCCTGGCAGTGCTCAAGGCCAGGTTGGACACAGGGGCTTGGAGCAAGCTGCTCCAGTGGAAGGGGTCCCTGCCTGTGGGAGCAGGGGTTGGGGCTGGATGATCTCAACGTCCCTTCCAACCATTCTGTGACTCTATGATTCTGTGATTTTTCCCAGGAATTTTTGTACTATAGTGGCTACAGGCCTGACTAGGGAAAACAAAAAGAATGGAAAACTGGGTTAATAAATGTGGTTTATTAATATGTACTTGCCAAGGTGCTGGTGGAATTGGTGATTCTGCTTAGGGGTTACGAAGAGGACTTGCTGTAAGCTGCCATTGTGCTTTTTCTGAACACTAGAAAAGAAACACTAAGGCTTGAACACTCCATCACGTGTGTCTTTGAAACACATTGTATGGAAAAGAAGGCAAAGGTGGCATCGAGACTTCTCGCGAGTTTTGAATGAGGGAAATATTCTGAGCTTAATCCTGCCACGTCCCAAGAACACTGTGTGTATCTTGGTGTGTCCCTAACCCTCTGTATACATGACTGCATGAAAATTCATGCCTGAGGAAGACTGATGTGTGTGCAGACTACCTTATAATTTATCAAACCGAGGAAATCCAGATCTCGGGTGAAAGGATAATTAGGAGTGTTAACTAGGGTAAATGAGTAGTGCAAGTGCTTCTATGTACATACGCATACTTTGATGTACTAAACCAGTGATTTCTTCACTGAAGGCTTTAACAGGTAAATCTGCCAGAGTGCAGACAGCACATTTCCTTAGGAAAGAGTCACTTGACAATGAAGCAGTAAGCAGGCCGTTAATGGTGACCCATTATTCCACCTCTCCCACAGATATACAAAGCTATTATTTTATTTTTATTGAGCTTTCCTCTTTTTTCCTGCAGCCTGGAAAACAATGTTGGGACCGCTGAAACGCACCGGTCCCCCCCGCAGATTGCCTGGTGATACACAAATCCATTGTCTGACACTGTCCCCACCTAGTTTTGCACACCAAAGTTGCGTTCTGCATATAAATTCCTGCAAGCTATTGAGATCACAAGTATGAAATCTGAAACTCCTGGTTCTATGATGATAAAGGGACGTATTCTTTAAAAAAGCCCGCTTTTGCTGCGAGCAATGAACATGCTATGTGGAAAGAGACCTAGATTTGAAGTAGAGTTTGAAATGCTGCAGGGATTGCATTACATCCTTCTAACACTCTTTTTCCTTGGTCAGAGAGAAGCTTTTTATTGTTGTTTATGTGTTTGCTTTGTGAATATTAGATTGGAAAACTTCTATTAACCCTCTTTGCTCCTTTTCTCCCCCTTCTTTCCCTGTCACCCACCTCCTCTGCATTTACTGAGCATCGTGGTTCTGTTTCAGAGCTGCAGAACTGTGTTGTTTAACCACAGAAACACCTCCAGCATTTTGTCTTTCCTTAAGAACACCCCATTCTTTTTAAAACACCAAGTGGATTTGTGCTATTTGATTTTTTACTGAAACCAGATACAGAAATCTATTATCAGGAAATCAAGTTTCATGCTAGGAGAGATTGGAGCACAGTCAGATTAACAACCTGCTTTGTATTTTAACTGTATTATGGTCTCACCATTCTGCTCTGTTTCTCACCAAGAAAACCCACAACCAACCCAATAACAGTGCTAACTGCACAAGACCCCCAAACCCACAATTGCTGGTTATTGCCTAGAAAGAGCTGGGTTTGCTCTTTCGGAAAGCAGAGGAGTGAAATGAGGTAGTGGCAAGCAGTGAGGGTTTCAGGACCAAATACTGCAAATAAAACTCCCCTGGCGCTTTTGAGGAGTGAAAGATCAAGACTGCAGTGAACAATTCCTTGCCAGCAATTGCCTTGACCGTTGGGTCACCATTGCAAAAATAGTATGATAATCTTTACATTAACTTCAGTAGTTTTCTTTGTGCCAATTGCGCCTATTGTTGCGAAGCTCAGCTAAGCTGGCGTGATGGGAGGTGTATTACTGGACTGCTCAAGAGAAGACTTGCTTGAGTTCTCAAGCAAGGTGAATAGGACTTGGAGAATCTGACAAAAATGCTTTATCCGAGCTGTTCTCTTAATTAAATTAGTCCCATTCCAATAGCCAGCTGAATAGTGATGTCAAGGAGGAGACAGCCACCTTACGAAACCTTTCCTGTAAAACTCCCTGTATTTTTAGATCCTTGGATTCTTTCAGTGCCATCTGTAGCTCACACATCACATTCTTCACCATGCCATTACCTTACAGAAGGAGATGAAAAATAAGGAATTATTTTATCTAGGTCAGGAAGGGACTATGCTGAGAAAACTCCCCTGTGAAGGGAGGAATCAAGCCACCACACAACATTAGGGAACACCAGGTGTTTTAATCTAGGTGTTCTTTCAATATTGCCCGTTTTAGTAGCAGCACGTCAGGATCATGTATGAACCGATGCTGATGTTATTGCTGGCTAAACCAAATCCTTGCCTCAGCTTTAGGCAATTTCAGAAGCCTTTTTAGCTCCTTGCTTCTCTGGTGCCCGATGGCCAAATCCTGCTCCTGCTGTCTGTTGGGGAGCTCTTGGAGAATTGGTGCACGATGAAGACCCACAGGATCTTAGGATGTGTGTGAAGGTTTCTCCTTGTCCGAGCAAGGAAATTGTGTGGGCTTTTTCCTTTAGCATTCTCCCAAAATACAGCAAGAATTCAGAGGGAATTAGCATAACAATTTCGGTGGAATTTTTCTTGAAGCAGAGGGGAGAACTGTGCTTGCCCAGGGCTTGACAGCTCTCGGCAGTGCCGCAGCAAACGCGATGCGGAGTGTGGGCTGCTACCATAGAGTGTGAGTGCCCTCTGCTGCAAAGGGCCACGCTGCACACGCTGCAGAACCGCGGCTTGCTTTTATTCTTCCTAACCTTCCAACAAAGGTGTTTTACCCTGGTGATGCACAGGGAATGTGCCGGTGGCACCGGATCTGATTGAGGACCGGGTTGTGTTCTACGCACGGCTGAAGTTCGTGGTGCCAGCAGTCCGTGGAGTTTACTCAGCTGGCAGCTATTGTAAATATCATAATATTCTTATGAACGTTTCCAGTGGTGAGGAATTTCCAAAGCTGTAGCAACAAGCTCTGTGAATAATTCCATACAGATACATGAATAAAGTGAAATGCTTTGAAGTACTTAAAAGTAAGTTTTAATATATTCCCTTAGCGCTCAGGTCATTTACGGTCAGAGTTCCCAACTCATTTATATAGAACAGCTTAAAGGGAAAAACAGTAAATCTTAAGTTTCCCAGGTGGAGCTTCTACAAAATTCAGCAAATCTATTTTAAACAAAGTATTTTAGCTGTTAAGCATCCATATTATTTTGCGCTTCTCCACCTAACTTCTACTGACAGCAGCTTTTATGGAATACTAATATTCTCTCACACACATCGCATATCTAAAGCTACTAATTACAAATCACATTTTACACAAGCTTTGAAAAGGAAGCTCCAACACTTTGTAGAATATTCTTTTAAATAGCCTGGTGCAATATTAAATAATCATTAGACAAAGATTATTATAAAATCAGGCTGCCAAATTACTGACTTTGTGTTTTCTGCAGCCCTAAGCCTTCACTTCTTCCTCAAGCAAAACTCCCACTGATTTGAAAAATGCGAGTTTTAGGTCTAAGTGAAACATCCATATGAACAACACTGTAGCTGGATATGCTATTTCAGTGCTATCTAGAAATCAAGTGCAGATCGTATATAGTGAACCCACAATTGGGAAAGTGCCTGTCTCCTTGCCAAGTGGTCTGAGGGCATCAACAGGATCTAAAGTAGCTTCACAGGTATTCCTATGAATGTCAGTTGGAAACAACTTTAAAATGAATTCCAGGTTTATGATAAGCAGCGTGTTGAGATCTGCCATAAAAGACAGTTCTCCAGTTGGAGACCCATGCAAAAGTGCTGTAATGAATGGAAGCAGCTTACATGGTATCTCACAGTGACCTATTTTGAAAAAGGCCTTATAAGAAACATGATGAGAGACTTTTTAGCAGGGCCTTTTGTGACAGGATGGGGGTGATGGTTTTAAACTGAAAGAGGGCTTGATTTGAGGAAGGAATTCTTTACAATGAGGGTGGTAAAACACTGGCACAGGTTGTCAAGAGAGGTGATGGATGCAGCGTCTCTGGAGACATTCCGGGCCAGGCTGGATGTGGTTCTGGGTGACCTGATCTAGTTGAAGATGTCCCTGCTCATTGCAGGGGTTGAGCTTTGTAGGTCCCTTCCAACTCAAATTCTTTTATGATTCTATGATTCACTGAAAATGCCTCCATTCTTTTTTTGTCCCCAGTTCAGCACTGTTCCGGATAGAGCCTTGAGCAATTTCAAGCGTCACCATGAAATGAATGCAGTGAAAAATCAATACCATTACAATTTAGCGCCACACAAGTTAGCTCAAAGTGACTGTGCTATAGAACTGAC
The DNA here is from genome assembly GCA_002631895.1 of Agapornis roseicollis. Taxonomy (NCBI): domain Eukaryota; kingdom Metazoa; phylum Chordata; class Aves; order Psittaciformes; family Psittacidae; genus Agapornis; species Agapornis roseicollis. Next base: position 29,550 of record NDXB01013922.1, read on the forward strand.
TGGAAGGAGCATCCCACAAGCAGTGCAGGTGGTGCAATACATCTGTGCCTCCTGACACCTCGGTTCAAACACGCGTTAGCTTTGTTGGCTCAGATCAGTATTTTTTCCTGCTCCCCACAATGATGTAAATCAGAACTAATTTAGTAGTCCCTACCCAAGAAATGTGTATTGCAAAGCTCTGCAAATCAGGACTGAAATGCCTTGACAAAGCCGTGTGTGGTAAATTCACGCACAGATATATCTTCCTTGTATCTTCTGCTGCTCCGTGCTATTGTTCTTTTGCTTCCACAAGGATTGAAACTCACCTCAAATCTTGAAGATAAATCAAATTCATAACCTTAAGTGGATATGCAATTCCATAGAGAACAAGCCTGACAAAGACAGTGAGGCTAATACAATTGTAAGACAGCCGACTAGCCTAGGGGTTTCCTTTAATGTTCCTTCTACTGCAATCAGATGTTGGCACACATTCAGACCTGGTGCAGCAGGAGCTCTTGAGAGCTACATGAGATCCTGGGCTAATGAGACTGCTTTTAGCACTGCTCGCTAAGTTCATGGGGAATGTCAACGCTTCCTGCCCTAGGAGGTCACAAAGAAAGATGCAAATATGTGGCCAAGTTGAAGGTTGCGCTGAAACTTGAATGAATGACATTGAAGGTCTGTGCTGAGAACTGGCTGGAAGCAGGGAATGCTGTTATCTTGGATGTCAGTATTTCTATGTGCTGCTGGATAAGTACAAGCATGGAAGTAGTGTCCTAAAACTACTGTGCTTTTTACTTTCAGTAGCATACCTGTTAACTTCAACTTCATAATGCACGTGAATTCTGCCTGTTTGGATAGTAGATCCTTAGACTGGATCTCTTCATCCCGTGCCTTACACAGGCAGAATTTTAAGAGCTAAACTTAAAACTGAAATAGTTTCTGGAGTGTTGGGATTTAGCTCTTCATCTGAAACAAAACTCTGGATCCAGGCACTGTTTAGTAAGCTTGGCCTTCTTATAAACACCATTTGTCTTTTCAGTTTAAAAGCATCTCTACAGGGAGTCGTGGGTGATCAGGGCTCCCAAGAGCTACCTTAATACCGTGCCATGAATCACCTCCTGAGCTGGCTGTTGTTTAAACACCTTCCCCTGCAGCCCTGCCATCCCTCCTAGCACCTCATTTTCAGCTGTGGAAGGCTGGGGAGTTGCTCCCATGACAGCTGCTGAGAATATGATTCTATGAAATATCATAGGTAGTTTTGAAGAGTGCATCTTGTTCAGTATCACAGAGTGCTATAACCGTTTTGTATAGGATCTATCATATAACGTGTCTGACATTGATTTACAAGCTGTTAATGTATTGCTGCTCTGGAACTGGACAGAGTAAACCAAATAAACTAGTTTAGGCTGAGCCTCAAAATGAGAAGTAGTTGTTGCCCCTACTCTTACCAACTTGGTTGTCTTTTTGGTGCCTCACTCACAAAACTAAGGAGGTGGCAGACTACTGTTTGTGTTCTTAATGTCAGAGCTTCCTTTTATGTGCTTCCCTTTAGAAAAAACGGGTTTTAGGCAGTCAGAACATATGGTCTGGTAACTCTACAGAATTGTAGCTTTATTAACTTCATGCAAGTTGCTACAAGAAGGATTGAGAGCTCTGTGCAGATATCGGAATGAAATCCGTACTCCTGCAGGAGATCTGCACCATTCTGAAGAAGTCAGCATGGCACAGGGCAAGTGTTTGCTCCAGTGCTCTCAAAACATAACGTGAAGTCAGAAATGAAGTACAGATTCTGGTACCTTTCCTGCCTTCCACACCAACCCATGAGGTGCAGCTTAAGTCCATCTGCATTACCCCTTCCTGCATCTCTTCCTGACACATTGCCTTGCAAAGACCAAATTCAGAAAACTCATTTCACATGCTTCTTTGTTTCTCTCCATCACTAGTTCCAGGTTATGTCCATGTGGAATGGCCCAGCCCAGTCACTATATGCATACTACCTTTTCCTGCGAGGAAAGCATGTGTAATCCTGTCTTCCTATCTCTCCTGTAGGATAGGGAGATTTTGCCATGTTCTTCTCCATCTTGAGGCTCCTTCTGAAATTGCCAGTTTGGTTGCTCAGCAACTTTTGTCCTTTCATGTGGATAGCATGGATATTTTAAATAGCCACCATAGAGAGGATACTTCTGCTGGACAATTAGAAGCAATTTTGGTGACTGTCTGTGCAACCCAAGAAGCCATAAGGCCTCATTGGGTCCAGGAGCCATATAGAATATTTGTAGCTGTTTTAAGCCCCACCATCTTTATGCTAACAGTGCACATTCGTGAGGATAATTGTACATCAATTTCAGATGCAGGTTCCTTTATTGAGAGGAAATATCAGAAATTAAACCTTTACAAGTATCCAGAAGCAATTATAAAATGAGTAGATTATAGTGGTTATACTGTAAATGGAAATGCACTGAAATGTCAAAGTACTTGCCATAAAATGTAGCAATAACATGATACTAAACACAATATAGAGAGATTTCAAATATTAATACCTTTATTATTTTCTCTATTAATACTGATAAAGTTCAAACAATCATCACCAAGCTGATCAGGGGAATAATAATATCATTACCATCATCTGCAGGAGGGAGCTATAATGGTGCTGTCATTCTGTCCTACCGCAAGATCACTTACGAACCAAGCTGGATTCTGACATAAATCCCTGGAGGTAAATGACAGGACATTACAAGGCTCAGAGGATAATTGTAAACTCGCATGCTAATGACTCAGACTTGTAAAGATACCAATCCTAACAAAAATGGGAACAAATAGTAAATTAATTTTGCAGCTTGGTTGGCACTGTCTGCTCGGGAGAAAAGTTCATTGTATCTGATGGCTTAGTGAGCTTTGCTTGCTCTATTTATTCCGCTCCTATTTCCTTTATGGGGATCTGTAGATAATGCACCACCCCTCATGGCTGGTTTATTTAATGGCCTAATCAGCAGGCAGTTGCTGGAGTTCTAGCAGGATCGAGATGCCTTTTCCTGTAGAACTGCCTGCTTTGCAGAGAAGGCTTCTGAGCTGCTCAGACCAGGAGGCCTCTGACACATGCAGGTTGCTGCATTTCTTGAATGTCTCCTAAAGTCTGTAGCTGCTACTCTATCACCTTGGGTGATAGATCAAAGTCTACACGTACGTCTACATAGTGCTTTGGTGTCAGAACCAGGGTGAGTAATATCAGCATCTAACATGGAAATTCTGAGCCCAGCCCTGCCTCTGTTTATGTCTGCAGTACCTCATTTTAACCCTCAGTATGTCCATGTATTTTCATGTGGCTGGATTCCATTGTCACACTCACCAGCATGAATCTGTCACATCTTACTGATGCCGAGAGGGTGTAACTTTGTCATCTGCTGAGCACTCTGCTTTTCATCAGAACGTGTTCCCTGTGCCTCTCTTTAAAACAGTGTGTCACGGGAGGCTCTGAAGGCGCAGGCTTCATATTAAGCATGCATGCAAGTGCTCTCTTGGATTAGGAGCACAGCACTCACCCACTTGTGGGAACAGAGCCAGGCAGGTAAAAGCAGAAATTAGTCCTTCTGTTTCTTGAGGCCACACAAAGAACACAATGCAATCTTCTTTGTTATTTATGCAGACTATGTGTGTGCCTATGGGAGATTTTCTTACCGTGTTTATCTCCTTTTTCTTACTATGTGTAAGTAAGATGGTCATTAAAAACTGTGGAGAGCAGATTACAACTAATCCTGTGTTTTCCCTCTTCAAAATAGAGGTTGCATTGATACATTGATTTTTTGGTTTGTATGAGCTACCAACATCTGCCAAATCCAGTCACATCAGTGGCTGATTTTATTAGAAATAACTATATCAAATAGTTCTTTGCATTAATAATAATCAATAGATATTAACATTAGAGAGACTGAATACATATAAACCACTATATTACTTAAAGATACAGATACTCCTAAAGCACCCTTTTCTGGGTGCCAGGTTTACCATCAGGGCATTGCTAGCTGCTAAGGATGGGTTGAGGAGCAGGAGGGCCTCAGGCAGAGCTGTGGACCACGTTTGTCTTTAAGGGATGGAGTACATTTCTCCTGCACTGTGGAGGAGCCTGCTGCTCATCATGTACTTCACAGGTATGGTCTGGAAGTTATTTTTGTTTTAGTAACAACAAGAAGAAAGAATGTGCAGAGGAGCAGCCTGTGCATTTAATTATAATACTGAATATTAATTAATAAAACACATCAAAAATAAGTTGCTGGCTGCTGTATAATTAGCTATCTACACCCATCAGATCAAAGTATGTAAATGAACTACATTCTAATAAGCCCCACTGTTTAGCTCAAGAATGATAATGAATCTAATTTGCCTGCCTTAACTTAGCCAAAGCCACTAACTATGTGATTTTCTTTTCTTTGTACATTTTTCTGAGCTGGTACAAACCCGAGATAATCAATAATGGGGAATAGTCTCCTGAGTGATTCCCACTAATGCTAATGGGAGTTAATTGCTTATATTTAGAGGAGACTGTGCAGTTCTGGCACCCCAGTGAATATAAATTACACAGCGGCGGAGACTGCACAATGGGCTAAATCATCCCCACCCACAGGAGGAGGAAAGCTATCTGGGGGAAGACTGCTTTATTCCTTCTGCAGCATCTTGTCTGGCTGCTCACAGGAGAGGTTTGCTGCCACGTGAGAGCAGTCTTATGGGGCATGTCCCAAGGCTCCTCAGTGGACCTGGGACCTGTGGCATGTGTCCTTGGTGCCCACAGCCCTGCATTGGTGTCCCCTGCGCACTCTGCTATGTGTGGCTTTAGAGGTGGCAATGCAAAGCTCAGTGTGCCATGAGGAGCCGGCTCTAGGATTCCTCCTATGTATCAGATGGATTTGATCATCCTAACTTCAGACTCCACCTTGTTTCCTTCAGCTTTCTGCTGAATAACCACAGAAAAGGGAAGAGCATCTTGTCTGTGCTCCCACACTTTTCCTGTCCCCATGTTTCACTTGCATTTTGTCCTCCTCTTCACTTTCTTGCACCTGCTCCAGGGCACAAATGAGAACCCTGCCATTGACTGCTGGCACCAGGAAGTCCCTAAAATCACTGACACGGGGTGCAGCAGCTCTGGGGTTTCTTTTCTCCTTTGTTGTCTTGGCATCTTCTCACTGCAGTTCAGCATTGAAGGGCTTGGAAAGTGCAGCTGGAAGAACAGCATCAGCTCAAGGCATTTGCAGATCCTGAGGTTTGGTCAGGTAGCCACAGGGTGCCGGAGGACCCACATACTCTTCCTTCTTCATCCAGGTAGTATTGCCCGGAGGAAGGTCCTAGCCAGGAGATCTGGCACCTCAGAGATGTCCCATGGTGAAATCGGTCTCTGATGGCTGATACTCCCCTCCTTGGTGACACAGGCATGGTACTAATGTGGGGAAACAGAGTTTTTAATGTGATAAGGAGTTTGTCAGCCCCCGTTTTGAAGGGCTATGCAGGGACGCTGGGTTGTTAGTTCTCCCATTGACATCATGGAGAACTGAAACTCTGTCACTTCACTTCTTAGTCTCTGAACATTCTCTTTAAATTAAATTGGCCTGACATGCCTTTATCCATTTTTAAACAAGAAACAAGACAAAACAAACAAAGGCGATCACAGTTTAGCTGAGTCTGTGGAAAGTGCTGTATTATCTTAGCAACAAAAAACCCCTGTAGACTTATGGGAAGATGAAATTCTGCGCATTGTTAGGCTATAATTTAGGCACTTCAGGATTTAAAAAATTATATGGCTGAGTTATTTACAGCAGAAGAGAGGGAGTTGTGCCTACAGATTAGCTTCTTGTCATGTTTTTCAATCTGTAATGGGCATAATGGAGTCAGCTGTACAATGGTAATTTGCAAAGCCCCATTGATTTCAATGAAAGTGCAATGAAGATGGTTAAAGGTATTGGGAGGGCTGGTGCTTCCAAATGAAGAGAGATTAAAAAGGGCAATATTAGTAAAAGAACAAATAGAAATGAATGGGATTAGATAGAAGGCTTGCAGTACTGAAGGCCAGACATAGGGTAGCTGATCACTAGAGTGAAATCTGCCTGTATTTAAACGGAAGTCAAAAAGTTTTGTGCTTCCATTTAAAGTATCTGACTTCTAAATACATGTTCTCATTTCTCAGTAGCTGTGTTTCAAACTGATGTTTGCATCTACCCACTGCTTTTTAGGTTGTGCTGTGAACACCAGGAATCATGGAATTGTAAAATAGTTAGGGTTGGAAAGGACCTTAAGATCATCCAGTTCAACCCCCCTGCCACGGGCAGGGACACCTCACACTAAACCATGGCACCCAAGGCTTCATCCAACCTGGCCTTGAACACTGCCAGGGATGGAGCACTCACAACTTCCCTGGCCAACCCATTCCAGTGCCTCACCACCCTCACAGGAAAGAATTTCTTCCTTAGATCCAATCTAAACCTCCCCTGTTTCAGTTTGAACCCGTTACCCCTTGTCCTGTCACTGCAGTCCCTAATGAAGAGTCCCTCCCCAGCATCCCTATAGGCCCCTTAAATGTGTGGATGGTGCCTGCTTCAGCTGGGAACAGGAGCAGTGCCAAAGAAGCAAGCGTAGCAGTGGCCTGCTCCCAGTTGCTCACAGCTTTGCCAAACCTGAACCACTGGAGCAGAAGTTCTCTGCTCCAGCTGTCTCCTTTAAGCTCAAACTTTTGGACAGCCGTGGCTGAAGGGTTCCAGAGATGAGGCTGGGACGAAACACGGGATAACCTTTTCACTGGATACCTCAGGAAGCCATCCATGCATGCTGGTGGAGAGGCAATTGGATACCACCAAGGGGTCCTAGATTTGTCACCCCAAGAACCAGTCATGGCTAAAGGAAGTATTTGAAGCTCCATGTGAGTCAAGAGTAGATGAAGTCAAAAGTGTTTACAAGGACCCTCTTGATTACTGGGCATAGAGGAGTGTAGTTCATGCGGTGAATCAGTGTCCTGCTCTCTGGTTCAAGCTCAATGCCTGAAGCTTCCCAGCTCAGCTGTTCTGGAAGGCTGCAAAGAGGCTGCTTTTGAGCTCCCAGTGATGTGTTTAACAGTAAAGTGTCACTGACATGACCCTCGTTCCTCATCCAGTGAGCAGTAAGAGCTTGTCCTGGCCTTTCTCTGCCTTCTTAATATGTGCACTGGCTTCTGCTGTGAGCAGTTCCGTTGGTCCTAGTGTAAACTTGGCACTTCCTTTTGCTCAAGAAGCTGAACCAAGAGACCAGCCCTTTTTGTTTTCTCTTTCTAATCAAACACTATCACATGAAGCTGCTTCACAAAGTCCTCTTCTTATTGCTTACCAAATCCTTTCCCAGAGGAATATCCTGTTACTGTGAAGGGAGGACTGACGTTTTGCAGTGACATTTTTGCAGCAGTATCTCAAGACTGTTCCAACCAGGAATGGTGTTTCCGTTCACTCTTGTTGAGTATCTCCCCAGATATTACCAATGACAGCTTTCAAGAATCAGTTGTTAAGCATCATCAAGGCTTAAATCAGTGAAAAAATGATGACTTATTTACTGACAGCAGGTTCAGCGTCATCAGAAGTAAGAGCATCAGCAGTGAAGACCTGGATTTGTCAGTTCTCTGCCATTTTCCTGTCATTGCTGGTATTCAGCATTGAATTTTTATGCATCTAGCATCTTTAATACTACTATTACAAAAGGTTTGCTGAGGTTCAGTGATGTTCTCACACTCACATGAGAATGGCAAGTAAATGAAGACAGTTTCTGGTGTATGGGAAGTCCTTTATGCTAATTCAATATCATGCTGGAGAAGAATTCTTACACACTTGCAGGTCTATCTTATTTTCTCCTTTAATTCTCTTAAAGCTCTGTTGTGACAGGGTGTTAGGCATAAATTTAACAGCAACTAGGCAGCTGGTGTGCAGAGACCTCTGCCCAGCAAGCTGACCACTATCATCACAGTGGGTTTTTAGCTCTTTCCTGTTTGTATGTAATCACATACTGTGCCTTGCCCTACATTGCACTTACCAGCACTCTTCAAAGTGTTTTGTGTTTGTGTGACACCTAGCATAATGTTACTACCAAGTGTCAGAAACTTGTGTGTATGTGTAGGTATGCACATATACATGTATGTACATGTGTATGTGTAGGTATGCACATATACATGTATGTACATGTGTATGTGTAGGTATGCACATATACATGTATGTACATGTGTATGTGTAGGTATGCACATATACATGTATGTACATGTGTGTGAAGATGTATTTAGGAAGGCTACTCAAAATGGTTCGTAAGAGATGCCACAATAGACCCCATTTAAGAACTTCCTTTCACCACTTCAGTTTTTCTTTGTGGGGACATTTCATCCTTTCATGATAATAATGACAAAACTTCTTCTTTACAACATAAGCAGAGCTCTCTTCCATGCACTAAGGAGTTAAAAACTTGCTTTCTTACTGTAAATCATGACTTTTCTAGACCTGTGTTGTGACATTAAGCCAAGTGAACTGTCCTGAAGTGCTAGAAACTATTTCTTTCATATCAGCTTGTCATCATTTGTTACTGTTCTCATCATCAGGGGCGCAGAAAGTTTTATGTCTGGCACTGAACATGAAAAGATAGCAATCCTGCCAAGGAACAAAAAGAAGCATCAAGATTCATTTCAAGGTGTTCCATGTTTCTGCATTTGCAGGACTCAAAGCATTGAAGCAGCTAAATAGTTACGTCAGTGCTACTTTGATTGAACCAGTTTTACATGACTGAGCTATAGGCTCTTTGCATAGAAGGTCTGAATCACCAAACATCTCATTTTAGGCAGCAGTGTTAACAATAAAAATTATACTTCATTATCTTTGTAGATAGTCAAGTGTATCTAGATTGCCTTTAAATTCCAACTTCACTTTTGTAAATCGTGTTATGATTAAGGCACGCAACAGTGCATCCATTGAAATAATTGTATCCTCTGCTTTTAGGAAGCAGGGGGATATTTGGGGAAATATATTTGTATGTAAATTGCATCTTTTGAGTTAGGAGACATATTTATTTTAAAAGAGATTCTGAATGTCCCATAAGACTGCAGGGTTTTGTGGCCATCTTTTGTACTGGATGCAGCAAACTCCACACCTCTGTGCACAGAGACAACCGCCTTGTTTGCCAAGACAATTCATTGTAAAATGAATTTGAAAGCTATTACATACCTCTGCATATATGTGAGGGGATATAAAGGGGATAAGAAAAGTACATTCAGTCAGTCTTTCTTTCTCTGTCTTTATATACATAAACATAGTGGGGCCTCTGGGATGACGCTTCTCTTTTATTGTGGTAAATCTATTGACTTAAACGGGGATAACTTGTGTAGAGAACTGACATTCAGATCAGAGATGGAGCATTAAGGAGCTCATTTCTGTGTGGTTGAGCCTGGACATAAGTGCAGTTTTTCAATCCAAAGTGTATTTTATTGTGAACTATGTTCTTATACTTGAAAGTAATGTGAGCTCTTTATCTGACATTGACAGTCCAAGTGCGGGATTTCAGTGGAAGAACATCTCAATTGCATCAGTTAGACTGACAAAAGCATCAAATCCATGATCTATTCTCACATTTACTCACATCTTTCCTTTTTGGTTGGGTTTATCCAGGAAAAACATGCCGGATCCTTAGAGGTGAGCTGTATATTGCAGCAAATGGGCTTATTTGCAGGGTATAGAAACTGATTCTTGTTTTTGTATTTAAACTCATTCTCCATAGTTCTAGCTACAGGCTAAGACAGAATGTTTCCTAGCTAAAAGGAAAAGAAGAAAGAGGGATGTACCTGTGGCACTTTGTTTTTCTCAAAATCACACCTTTGGGAGGTCATACAAAGCCTCACAGCTGATTTCAGGCTCTTTGTTGCTATCAGACAGATTTGGGTAGGGACTTCTGGTGCATTCAAAGTCTCAGCAGCATCAGAGAGTTATACCCGTGAGGCCAATAGTGCAAATCATACTGCAGATGTCATAGAATCATAGAATGGTTTGGGTTGGAAAGGACCTTATGATCATCCAGTTCCAACCCAATGCCACAGGCAGGGATGCCTCACATAAGACCATGTTGACCTCTGTTCAACCTGGCCTTGAACATTGCCAAGGATGGAGCATCCACAGACTCCCTGGGCAACCCATTCCAGTGCCTCAGCACCCTCACAGGAAAGAATTTCTTCCTTAGATCCAATCTAAACCTCCCCTGTTTCAGTTTGAACCCGTTACCCCTTGTCCTGTCACTACAGTCCCTAATGAAGAGTCCCTCCCCAGCCTCCCTATAGGCCCCCTTCAGACACTGGAAGCTGCTCTGAGGTCTCCACGCAGCCTTCTCTTCCCCAGGCTGAACAGCCCCAACTTTCCCAGCCTGTCTTCATATGGGAGATGCTCCAGTCCCTGCTCATCCTCATGGCCTCCTCTGCACTTGTTCCAACAGCTCCCATTGTTGAAGTGAAAAATAACACAGCACAGTTAAAATCCTGAACCCTTTTTTGTACTGGGGCTTCCATCATCACCCCAGCAAGCCACAGCTAGCGGGTCTGCTCATAGAGCCCCAAGGAGAAGCACAGTGTTTTACAGACAGGCCTGCAATCTGCTCAGTGTCTGATACCCATTCAGTTCTTCAGAGCATGTGGCAAATGATCTGGGAAAGTGTTTCTTTAGTGAGTCAAATCTTAAGAGAGCATTAAGCAACCTGCAAGATAAATGCAGGAAGTGCCACAGCACAGAAACATGGGAAGCTGACAGAAACCTACAGGGAGCTGGTTAAAATCTACTTCACTTGAGTGGCCAGAGCCTAAGAGTACAAAGAGGTCAATATATCCATAATTATTATTACAATTTCTGTTTAAAATATGCCAAGTTCTTTAGGAGAAAAAAAAGGGTTTCTTTAAAAAAACCTTTTAAATTACAGCTTCAAAGCATTAACTTGTCGAGTAGCTTCCTAATTTCCCCAAGGATCTAAGAAGTAGGCATTAGGATTCCTGGAGCAAGACAAAGACTTAAAATTCTGGATTTTTAATATACAAGCATTTCATATATGTTATACTGAAATGGAGCAGCTAATTTAGTGTGACTTGTACTAAGTAGGTACTGGAGCCCATACAAAAGTACTGGTAGCTATAAGGAGACTATGCTCTATTTTCACCTTAAGACTACCCTTCAGTATCTGGGAGAAACAAACCTATTCCCATTTTGCATGTCTCTTTGGAAGGGTATTTTGCTTGTGGAGAAGAATAACTTCTATTTCTGCATGTGGACAGTTGTACAGGCTGTGAAGACTGCCCATCTTATTTTTTCAACATACTTACTTTCTACAGCAAACAAATGAAGGGTATTTCATGATGATGACTGAGGAAAACATTACCAGTCCGTTATGCAGCACTTCAGGTAATTAATTTTAGCATAGCAAGTAAATAACTCTCCCAACAGCCTCATGAACTTTTGAGATAAGTATTATCTTTCCAAGGGTAAGTCACTGGCAGCATCAGTACTAAAAGAATGGGATGCTGAGTTCTAATTTTTTCCCTTATTTAAGCAGGGCAAGTTGGGATACGTGTGTGATAACTCTTCATAATGTCTGTCATGTCTGTCTGAGAAGTTTATTGAGCCAAATGACACGTGACGTGCTAATCACATTGTGCTTGAACCCTAGTTCAAATTGACAAGGGGTAGTAAAATGAGGACTAGTGCAGTACCTTCACATCAGAGAATACTCAGTGGCACACAAGGATCATGCAGGGAAAGGAAATGGTGTTCATTGGAAGAACTGTTGCATGTTGAAGGGTTAAACTAAAGCTCTCTCACAAAAGTAGCCTCTCTGACTTCACTGTTGTTATTTCTCGTTGTTAATGGCATGAGCCAGATCAGATATTGAGTGCCATGACGAGAGATGGGTCTATTACTTGAACAGAAGCAAGTGTTATAAGGGATGGGTGCAATGAGTTTGCCGAAATGATCGGGTCCATATGGGTTTATAATCTACCAGTGGGTCACCAGCTCCTTCCACACCTAGCATATGTGAACAAGACAGCAAAATCACAAGGAGTTTAGTCTGAAGAAAGTAATGGAGGAATGCAATGCCATAAAGAAGTGAACAACTTGGGAAATTCTGTGTCAGTCCTCATAATGACAGCCAAAGTGATCACAGAACTGAAAAGAATGACTGGTTTGGTGTAGTTTATCCTAACTTGATTTCAGGTGCCACGTGTAAGCGAAGTTTCAGCAGTAATATTATCTTGTACTTTAAAAGGGCTGCTATTAATGAAGCTGAAAAGTCTTCTGAGCCAGTCATCCAGGCAGAGGAATTAAACCAGAAAGGGCAATTGTGAAAACATACAAACTTTCAGTGGGATCCCTCAAAAGCCACCAGTGCCCAGTGGAAAAGAGCTTTTCCTACGTACAAAGCAGTACGGCTTGGACAAGCAAAAGCAGATGAAAGCAATGGAAAAGGGCAATCAGTTCGCTAGTGTCAACTGTAGGAATTCTAGAAAATGGATAAGGGAAATGAGAAGATGATGAGGAGCTTGGAACAATCGGGGATGAGATTGTTAAGAAAAGGGAAAATTTAACAGGGGCACTGATTCATCACAGCATCTAAGTGAAAAATACATCATATCTATAGGACAAATAGAATATATAGAATAAAGAGGCTGCCATTTCCCATAAGTATTGTTGTTCTTTGACATCTCCTGTTTAGGCAGGAGAGCATCCTTGCGGTCAGACCAAGCAGTATTAATGAAATACTTCCCATTCCAGCCATAATTCAAGAGTATATTCCTCGGGAGTTTCTCAGTGTGGAATGGCACGATATAATGTGTAACTGTGGGTTTGCTATGGATGATCACGTGGATATGAGCTCTGAGGAGCCAAAAGGGCTAATGAGATTCTTGAATGAATGGGAAAGGAAATTTCAAGAGAATGAGAGAGGTTCTGCTACCTGTGGTTTTGGTGGCAGTGACTGCTGCTGGAGTGCTCCTTGCATGCACTTCTCCTCTCCATAATTCAAGAGGATGCTGACAACTGGAGAGCGTTCAGAAAGAATGACAAGAATGATTAAAGTATTAGAAATAACGCCTCGACAAGGGAGAGACAGGGACTCAAGGAGCTTGTCCTTGTGCATACACTCTTTCTATCTCCTCTGAGCACCCTCCTTCTCATCTTGTACTCGGTAGTGGTATTACAGGAGCTGATAATAACACTGTTCCACCACAGCATTGCCTTGGCTTGGCATTGAGAAGGGGAACACTTGGTATTTCTCTGCTATAAAGGTCAATGCAATCCTCGCCTATAGAGCTTCCCTCTGTATAGTGAGCAAGTGTCAAAATGAACCTAGCAGAACTCAAGTTAGGATCACATCTCTCCAGTATTCTCTCTTGACGCAGTTAATTTTGGGGGTTGAATGTACTGAACTACCTAGGGAACAGTGGTTGCTGTCCTTGTGATGGGTTATCTGGGTGGCTATAGCACAGCACATCATGCCGTATCGGACTTGGGTTAATTTGCACCATGTTAGGTTTGGTTCCCAGTGTAAAGACATTATTCATTGGGCATTTAATTTGAAATGGTTTGTTTGAAGGGACATTGTTCCCAAGGCCAGTGTTTTATGTAAATGCTCAATGACTTTTAGCAACACAAGAAAAAGAAGAAAATAATTATAGCTGTGTTATTATGGGTAATTTAAATGTTGGCCTTAGTGGAGTACAATGTAATAGAACTTCTCAAGGTAAAATGTGTCCTTATTAAAAGGCATTATGAACTCTCCATCTGCTTTTTTAAAGAACACTGAATCAACCCCCCATACAGTGTGGTACTTTGGTGCACCCTTTATATGAAAAGCTTCAGTTAAATGCTTCTCCTAATGGGAAGCTAAAATTTTTATCTTTACAGATGGTGCAAAACCAAAGGATAGGTTTTCCCAATGTCCTTGTTTTGGGGTGGTTTAGGCTAGTCTACAGTTTGTTCCTATCTATTCCTATACAATTAGATATGAAATGAAAAAGAAAGAAGAAGGTGAGGCTATACAAGTTACTCGTATGAAAGGTTAAAGGCTCCTACTATAGTGAAATCCATACAGTTTGCTTTAAGATGCTAACTGGAAGTTCAAATTGATTATTGTTCTTTGAAAATATGGGAACATTTCAAGAATATGGCTATAATAGTATCACAAGCCCAAAGTACCTTTTGATGCAGTTTATCTTTCCATGACAATGGATTTGAGATCATTTTATTGCCTCCAATTTCAAGAAGTATCTTTGGGACCCATACGTTTCCAAACTGTGCCATTCAAACATGTATATATGACATTAATTACTGCAGGACAAAAAACCCCAGCTCTTTTCAAGCATTTTTAAAGACTTCGTTATTAAATTAGTTACAAGCTACAAAATACCACAAGGAAAGAAAATAAGGTATTATGGTTGGTTCAGCAATGAAGATTCCGAGAAATGGATTTGCACAAAACTGATTTCTTAACTGCTGTTTCAGTAATGGGGAATGCTGGCTTCTGAGAAAACATGGAAAAGCATAGGGAATTGCCATATAAACTACACAAAATATCCTGCTGAAGTACGTCTCACAAACTAAACAGTCATTACTGTAAGAATGGAGAAGCAATCCCATCAGTTAAATGTTTTGCACTTGTTCTTGTATTTTCCATCCTCAGCTTTAACCAGGCTGAGGGAGTCCTGCTAAAGGAGGGGAGAGAGCAATAAAATGCACCGAAGGAAGCAGCATGAAGAGGGAGAAGTGTCAGTAAGGACTGCAGACAAATACATGAGTTCAGCTTCTTGCTCTCAGGAAAAGCATCACATTTAGCTCCTAACAAGAGCATCAGCTAGATTTTAATTTAGAAACAATTCTTTTCCTTAAAAAAGGTCACACACGTGCTCTTTATGCTATTTTTAAACCATTTATGTGGGGAGGGGAGGGGAAGGGAAGAGGTTTGTTTCCAGGATAAAGGCATAGCTCAATATTTAATTTCTGGTTTTATTTTGATGCATATTTTAATACTCTGATAATAGATCTGAGAAAAGAAATCATATTATGTATGCATGTAAGTCTCTTGCACCCGCTGATATGCATGTCTGGCAAGCCCTTGAATTTTCAATAGTCTCACACATTCTATTGCAAGTTCCTGTTCTGGAGTCTTGGAAGTGTTAAAGCTGTCTTAGTTGCTGTCATTTTGTCCACCTTATTCTATTGCTCTCTAAATGGCGCCTTCCTTTCTGTGTTTCATGACAAGAATAATCCCCCGATTCAGAACTCAACCCAACAGGCTTCAGAATCTGTCACCTCCCTGATGCCAACCTGTTGCACAGCCTAACCCTTCTCTAGGACTCGCCTAAGTCCTGCAGCACCCATGTTGGTTTATCTGTTGGTCTAAAGCTTAAATATGGACAGCTTTGATGCTGTCTGTAGCAGAAAATATGCAGTGTAGGTCTCTGGTTCTCCTCAAAGGGCACTGCATGCTGCTTAGAGGGAAACGTCCTCGTTCTGCAGGATTTGCCTACTGCATGAACAGGAATTAGTCCTTGAGAGAGCAGCACAAACTGGGTTTATGGGGGATCCTTCTATTTCCTCCAGGTGCTTTGCAGGCTTGCCCTGTCCAATATTGAGAAACCAACTAACAAGGAGAAAAGAAAAGATCCTAAATAGTAAGAGGGAGTTAAACCAGGTTCAAATGGAGCCGTTGTGTGGGGAAGGTTCACATTTTAGCAGCCCTGAGTTTGCTAGGGAGCTCAGCTTCCCCTGGGCTGGGAGGTGGAGGGCAGCTCCTCTGCTCTTTGGAGCAGAGACATCCCCCTCTCCAGAGCACACCTTTACCTCATCCCAGCTGCCTGGCCGGAGGTGGATGAGGGTGGCAGCAGGGGCTATAAATGAAATTAGACAGATAAATATGAGTTTAAAGTCTCCAAATGGATCCGCAGGCATCCCGAAGAGCGCAGTAATCCTGAGTAAGCTTTGCTCTTGGCAAACATTTATTCAATGGCTGCTTAATAGCTCCTGACTGACAGCAAGGCTGTAGTGGAATCGAAGTCATTCCCTTCCCCCCGTCCTTCCGTCAGTCTGGAGAGAGTTCCCTCTCCTGTGAACAGCGAGGGAGAGAAGATATAACTGTTCTTTCTGGAAATTCCACTTGAACCAGGGTTCAAGGATAAATATTACCGCCCCTCGGATATGTTAACTGTTCTTTAATGATGTGATCTGATATTTGAGCAGTGGGCGCAGTGCAGCAGAGCTTTGGGTTTGTTGTTTAAATATCTTTGATGGTATGTCATAACAAATTAGTTTCTAAATGTTGCCAATTTGGCAGACAAAGCTGATTATTTCCTGCAATCACACTGCATATGTGCACAAGATTATAATTAATGACCAGGGATGCCAAGCACACTTTAATAATGATCCTTCAGCATTTAAGGGACTGTTAGAGTTATTGGCATTTGTGCCTTGTGTTGCGGAGGATAGGGGCAATGAATACTGATAGATCTATCAGTGTCATAGAATCCAATAGTTTCCTGATTTTTCTTATAAATTGGAGGATTCACTGGGAGTTATTGACAAAGCAGCTGCAGTGAATATTAACAGTGTTTGTGCTGCTTTCACTGAAGCAGTACGAACTCCTAATTAGATGGGAATTGCTCTTTTGGCAACTTTGCAAGGCACTTTTCCTTCGCATATTGTCTATTTTGTGTAAGGATTACAAGGAAATCAGTGATGGATGTTTGAAGAGCACCTGAATGTCAAGACAGCGGAGGGCTGGATCAGAATAGAAACTAAAGTGGAAAGGCACAGGGGATGTTTGAATAAAAAATAGAAAAGGTAAAGCTTGTCATGCAACCCGACAGAAATAGGATGTGGAAACAACTTTACAGCTCCTTCAGGATGCCCAAGGAAACATCTCTTTAGGGCTATTGATGTACACCACACAAGAGCTGTTATTACACCGTAGTTGGGGCAATGAGAGGGTAAACCAAAAAGATTCCATCTCAAGTCCATTGCTGACTTTGTTTCAGTGCCTCCCTGCCCTATTTGCTCAAGGTAACTGGTCTTGGGTGTAAGGGAAGAGAGTGGTTCTGGGTTTTTCCCCCTCTGCATGAGTCAATTGATAATCAATACTGCCCTTGCTCTGAAGGTGCTGGTGGCATCTGCGGCAGAGGCAGCACAAAGTACACCCGCAACTCAAATAGCATCATGAGGTATTTCTGTTACCTGCACCCTAGGGTGAGGTGGTGCCTTTTGTCACTTCCATCAAGCACATGGCATCTTCTTTAGGTTTTTTAAAAGGAAGGAAAAGAGAGGAAGAATATGGGATATGATGGAAGGAAATGTACCTTTTTGATAAATACAACTCACGGCTCACAAAAAGCAGTTACTGATGCTGACATGCACTATTCCATGGCATTTAGATTGGATATAAGGTATTCCATGGTATTTAGATTGAATATAAGGTGGAAGTTCTTTACTGTGAGGGTGGTGAGGCACTGGAATGGGTTGCCCAAGAAAGTTGTGAGTGCTCCATCCCTGGCAGTGTTNTCCCAAGCAAAGGAAAGCTGTGTGAGTGCTGATACATCTCATCCAGTACAAACCACAAAGTTCCAACCACCTAGAAGCTAAATTTTACTCTGACTTGTGTAATTGAACTGAATTTACGTGCATGACAGTTTTTACAGACCAGGTACCAGGTACAGGAGGTACCTCCTGTTTAAAGGAGAATCAAACANTGGAGAAATCTAAACTTACTCTCTGGCTCTCGGAAGCAGGAGGAGATTTCCTGGATGTTCCTGTATTTTCCGTCATCTCTGTGAAAACCTGGACCTGAGCTCTCTTTTACTGGAGTTGGTATCACAGGTTATGATTGTGCCTGTTGCCATTCACCAGAACTCTCAGTCCTCCTCCTTTTCAGTAGAGCTTGTGGAAATCATTGACAGTAAATGTAACCTTGTTGGAAAATCTGTATGTTTCTTCCAATTGACACATTTTAGACAATCTTTTGGCTATAGATTTTCCATCAATATTTCCATAGATGTTTGGAACCAGCGGCCTGAAAACCAGCTACTTAGTTCAGTAAAAATGGTTGCAAATAGGAAAAATACACTCAGGCTCTTTCAAAATTCAATTAGTCAATTATATATATAATATATATGCACACTATATACTATGTACTATATAGTATATAATATATACTATAGAATATTTCTGGATATTCTCATGGCAGCACATCAGCTGATTCATTTAGTAAAATGGCATAATTCAAACTCTGGGCAAAAAAACCTTCCAAGTTTATCATAAGTCCTCTCACTTCTGCTCAACTTTGGTTTTCAGATCTTTTTCAGTCAGATCTAATTCTTCACCCCTAAATTTTCAATATAATTTCTCAATACGATTCTGGACTTTTTTATTATTTCTTAAATGTGAGCTTGTTTTATTAAAGAGCTTTGAAGAGGACACACTTCAGCTCCTCATCTTTTACCAACGTGTCTTTCAAAGTAAGATGCTACAGAGACAGGCTTATGGATTGATATGCATGCCTTGAATTAAACCCCAGCTACTACAGCTACCTACAAGGGAGCAGTTCCCCAAGCAAAGGAAAGCTGTGTGAATGCTGATACATCTCATCCAGTACAAACCACAAAGTTCCAACCACCTAGAAGGTAAATTTTACTCTGACTTGTGTAATTGAACTGAATTTACGTGCATGACAGTTTTTACAGACCAGGTACCAGGTACAGGAGGTACCTCCTGTTTAAAGGAGAATCAAACACCCCGGCTATTTCATGCAGTGATGGGACTGGCAGGAGGGTCTGGAATTACTGACTTTCAATCCCAAGGTCAGGCACTTTGCTCCTTTAGGTGGGCAGTTTTGTTGCATAGATGCTTGGTGTGTATTACGTTATGGTGACTCACACGTGGTAACTTCTGCGCTTGGTTGTAATTATATACATCTATGTGACGACCTTTATGCTAAAAAGGCTGCAAGAACTGGAGATGGGAGAAATGAAAGGCACAGTTCTGTCCCGTGGTGTTATCATTTAGGTTTCTTAAAGGAATCATGAAAAGCAAAACCAGAGAGCTTCTAGCTTCTGTTCTGGAGCCTCTGACTGGTGGTGTCAATACTGGAGCAGCTTTCAGCTTAACAAGCAGATCGACATAGATGCAAAGAGATTTCTTTAGGTCTTCCGAGATGACTGGGACATACACAGAATGCAGGTCCTTTGCTTCTCTCAGTGTTGCAAACTGCAGGTCGGAATGGTTTTGGTTTGGTGCTTCTGAAATACGATAGTTGCCAATATTCATTTTTGAAGTCAAGCCTACAGGGACTAGCAATGCCAGAAAACAAAGCCTGGCATTTTCTGACATCCCACAGATATCAGATCCAGATATCCCACAGCCTCTACCCTTGCCCTTGGTCTTAGGGAGGTCAGTTCATCTTTCTGCAGCTCAGCCTGTGATACAGGTTGTAACAATACAGGTTAAAACAGTACAGAGGAGGCAGCACTTTGCTGATGCGTAAATTTACTAATAACGACCACTGCCTAAAAACATATGGTTATTATTCATTAATAAAAGGGAATTAAAATTTCCCTGCTGATAAAAACTGCAGAGTGCAGTTATTTTATGAGCAAGTAAGAATATAATTGAGGTCTGGTATAAACAGAGGTGCCAGCATATGAGCTGCTCCTGATATGGATCAATAACCATCTTTCACTGTAATTGTTCCAGTTTGTTTACTCCTGTGTATGGGAGTTATTGATCTTCTCTTTCAAGCTTCTTTGTGCTCTTCCAGTTTCTAATTCATTCTTGCTTTTTTCTTGTCTCTAAAAGAGTTTAAATAAAAGCTTGAAAAGGATTATCAAACTGAGCCTGGAGAAGAGATTGCTTGGAGCCAGCATTCAAACACAGCCCCCAGAAAGGAATCAGACCAAAATCAATAGTCCTGATGACCATCCCAGCTTAGATTGCTGTCTGGTAAGGACAACAAGTTAGAATAATTCATGTTCTGTGACGAGAGGTCCAGCATGGAGCACAACTGCTCAGCATTGCTCAGGATCAGCTCTCTGTATTCACCATGTCTCTTCATGACGTGATGGGGCTGATGCTCAGAGCTCTGTATATTTCACAGTGGTTTATCTCTTGTCCACACTTTCAGTGCAGATGAGGAGTGTCTCAAAGACTCAGCCAGGGCACTTTCCAAAACCTGGTTGCTGGGACATGTGCTGCGTTTGTGTTTTTAAACCCCAGATGGTTCCTTCAGGCTTTGGTAATGAGCAGGATCTGAGGGCACTGTTCATTTTAAGCTAAGAGGGAGCAGGGACACCCCTTAGTTTTCTGCCTGCATTAACACCTCTCATTCTTTATGCAGAGAGGTAATATCCAAGGAAATATCCATTCCTGTGCCCAGGTTTCACTTTAGGTTTTATGAAATAACACCCACACTTGAAGTTCTACCCAAAAGGCAAAAGTCAAAACTGTGGATGCAGTAACCTCATGTGCTGCTTAATGGGTGGGAAGACACTCTTTCCTCTAGTCTCAGATTGCAAATGATCTGGAGGGGGAACTCAGGGATGGCATAGTCCATTAGTCGTGTCAAAGTTACTGTGGCATGGCTAATGTAGCTTACATGCTTGCCTTAATCAGCAGCAGTGCCAGAATATCAAGGAATAACTTGGAATCAGGTCACTTCTTCAGGTTTTGAAACTCTCTGGGTGTCTTTTTCTTATTTGTAACAATATTCACACAACCAAAGTGTTACTGCAAGGGAACACTCATGCTCTGTAGTTTTGTATCATGATGTGGTTTAATGTCTTTACATGGAATGAGTTTACTCCTCTCTGAAGAGCTCAGTTTCCACACTTGTTTTGGAGCACATCCTTCTTATTGAGTTCCCAACTTGCAGCTTGTGCACTGGGTTTGATGTGCCCTTACAACTTCAGCAACTCCAGCAGCATCTCTTTGTGGTTAGACAGCCAGCAACAAGGGCAACGCTTGTATCTACTGTCTCTCTTGTCTTAGATCTGGTGCAATCTACAAATGATGATGATCACAACTCATTTCTCATAACTCACATGACATCATTACTTTTTTGACATGCTGTCTGAGAGTGTCTTTGTATTGCTGAATGTGAAAGGAAATGCACTGCTCTACCAGGGATACACAAACATTTCCTATCTCATACCTCCCTTCTTACCTCAGCTGCATCTCTCAGATCTGTTTTGTGCCCTCACTCGTATGTAAGTGGCAACCCTGCGGTTCTGAAAAGCAGAACCTATATTTAGATACCTGAAAGAGGATTTAGGGGTCTTAAGTTTTTAGCAAGCTTGCTGATCAGAAGAGATTGAGAGCAGCCCTGCGGAGAAGGACTTGGGGGTGGTGGTCAATGAGAACATGAACATGAGCCGGCTGCAGTGTGCGCTTGCAGCCCAGAAAGGAACCGTATCCTGGGCTGCATCCAAAGGAGTGTGACCAGCAGGGCCAAGGAGCTGATCCTGCCCCTCTGCTCTGCTCTGGTGAGACCTCACCTGGAGCATTGTGTGCAGTTCTGGTGTCCTCAACATCAAAAGGACATGGAGCTGTTGGAACAAGTCCAGAGGAGGCCACGAGGATGAGCAGGGACTGGAGCATCTCCCGTGTGAAGACAGACTGAGAAAGTTGGGGCTGTTCAGCCTGGAGAAGAGAAGGCTGCATGGAGACCTCAGAGCAGCTTCCAGTATCTGAAGGGGGCCTCTAGGGATGCTGGGGAGGGACTCTTCCTTAGGGACTGTAGTGACAGGACAAGGGGTGATGGGTTCAAACTGAAACAGGGGAGGTTTAGATTGGATCTAAGGAAGAAATTCTTTGCTGTGAGGGTGCTGAGGCACTGGAATGGGTTGGGCAGGGAGGTTGTGAGTGCTCCATCCCTGGCAGTGTTCAAGGCCAGGTTGGACGAAGCCTTGGGTGGCATGGTTTAGTGTGAGGTGTCCCTGCTTATGGCAGGGGGGTTGGAACTGGATGATCTTAAGGTCCTTTCCAACCCAACTATTCTATGATTCTATGATTCTATCAAATGATGAATACCCCCATCATGCACATCTTGCATTTATCTTCATAACTTTATCAAGGCCTGATAGCAATAGCCTTAAGAGTGCCCCTTCCACTCCTTTCCCCACTTTCATCCCTATCAGCAGGTATTAAAATGGCTTGTTTCCAGATAAGAAAAATATATGTCATATAAAATACCGGTGGTTTCCTAAATGGCTTGCACATCTCATTAACTTGATATTTTTTCCATTGGTCACTTTGGATTTATTACTTTCCAGCCATAATTTTTTTAACTTAATTTTGACCTGGCATTACCCTAAAATGAAATCCTGATCTACCCTCCACCTGAAATGGTCTGGGGAGGAAGCCATTTTGCATTACATTATCATCCTATCAAATTTCACTAATTTAAAGGTGACATGAATAAAATATTCATTAAAAGTACAGTAACCATTTTGTCTGTGATCTTTAGCAATGTCCCCATTAACTTTCAGCTGACTCTCAGTTGAAAACAGCAACCTTTCTTTCTATGCCTTTCTGGAACAACTTTGATTTACATGAAGAATATAGCCTGTCTTCTTGCTCTCTTACTCATTATTTGTTCAACTTCCTTTTTATTGCCTGTTTCTGGGCTAAAATACTTCCCCTCATAGTACTCTGAAGTGCTGATGCACTGATGTATTAAAGCAAAAAGATGTTATGACATTGTCGAGCTTCCTTTAACAACGTAAAGAAAAACATTCCTGGGGGATTTCAGCAGCTGTTTGGGGGATTAAATGTTTTCTCTTTAGTTAAGCAACGTCTCACTGGTTGCCTTGCATCATCCTTGCATGCTTCCTCACTCCTGGCATTCACTGAGGCTCATTAGAAGAGTACTGAAAATCATGAATTCATCAGTTCTCATATCAAGCTGTATGTTTGCTTACCCTTCAGGTCAAGGGGAGCAGAACTCTGTTAAATCTGTTAAATTACTTTTATTATTGTTATTTTAATTTCTCTTTTTACTTGCTGAGAAGTAGACAGCCTTAAAGTCCACGCTGAAGGTTCTTATTGAGAGCAGTATCTCAGCGAGCAGTGACCTTCTTGAGCTTAGAAGTCCTTTCTTGAAGGTACGATGTCTGCATCGTGGACCTGAATTTACCTTCTGTGAAGAGCAGAACAACTCCTTCAACTGCTGATAATAAAGATAATTACCCAGATTTGAGGTGATTTACACTAATTCAGTGAAAACGCGCTACCAAATCAGTTGTTTGTTCCTTAGAGCAGGAGTGATACAAAATGGATTTTTGATCTGTCACATTTGCAAATTTGTATACAAAGGTGCAAGAATTAATCTTTCAGGTATACTCAAGGGTATCTTCTTGCACTTAAGCAGGAGCTGAAGCTTAAGCAGGGGATGTTCAGGTTAGATCTTAGGCAGAAGCTGTTCCCTGTGAGGGTGCTGAGGCGCTGGCCCAGGGTGATGGCCCAGAGAAGCTGTGGCTGCCCCATCCCTGGCAGTGCTCAAGGCCAGGTTGGACACAGGGGCTTGGAGCAAGCTGCTCCAGTGGAAGGGGTCCCTGCCCGTGGGAGCAGGGGTTGGAGCTGGAGGAGCTTGAAGGTCCCTTCCAANCAGGTTGGACACAGGGGCTTGGAGCAAGCTGCTCCAGTGGAAGGGGTCCCTGCCTGTGGGAGCAGGGGTTGGAGCTGGAGGAGCTTGAAGGTCCCTTCCAATACAAACCAGGCTGGGATTCTAGGATTTTATTGTTACAAAATGATGTACAATCTTTGCAATATAGTTCCTTTACACTTCAAGGAGAGAAAATTCAGTACCATTACCAAGTCTTACACATATGTGTAGCTCCATGACTAGTTCTTATATGTGGCTCTGCACTAAGGAATGCAGCAAAGTTGGGATCTTTTGCAGCTGTAATCAGAAAAGTACTGCATGCTGGTCTGCATTTGAGGTGTGGTAAAGGGGGATAGCTCAGCCTTCCCTGAAGCTGTGCTGATTTATCCTGGGTAAACATCCAGCATAGTCTTTATAGGAAAATACAGGAAGAGCATATTCTTCTCCAGTTATTTTTGCTTTAAATTGTAGCTGGAAATATCTCATACATAAGTTTATATTAAATAATAAACAGCAATAAAAAACCTGTTGGGCATTTTAAACTTGGTTTGTGGCTCTTCTGAAACACCGGCCTCTTAAAATGCTCTATTCTCAAGTTAGAGGTGCAGTGTTATAGCAGTGTGATGGAATCATAAATAACTCTTCTGCACACTCTGTTTTTCCCTTATTGATTGTGAAATGATGGGATAATTTCAGGGGCTTTTTTCCTTAGAGATTGCCAGAGAAAGGATTTTCTTTCTTTCCAAAGTTAATAACCAAAATCAGTTGATGCCACTGGGGTGGGGATGTGGTCCTATTACAAATACTTGTCATTCTTCTTCTCCTTTCAAGTGTGAGTAATCTGGATTACTTTTACCTGAAATTCAAGAGTTCTTTGTTTTTCAGACCTGAAGTTTTTATGATTTATAAAAACTTGAATTATTTTAAGAAGTAATTTTAAAAATCTGTTTATCTGTATATGTAATTTGAACAAAAATAGCAGCAAGGTAATAACAGCCAAAATGATTCTCCAGATTCCAGTGTCCAAGCTGGATTCTTGCAACTCTCTAACTAAAATCAGTGAAACAGGTTTTTACCTCTGTTCCCATAAGAGAAATTGGGATAGTCCCAAGGAAGTTAGAAGGCTTTCACTCAGCATAGCTGAATTTAGAAGCAGGCCCAGCCACCTCCTTAATGTGCCTGAAGAGTATTGAATGGAAG
Organism: Agapornis roseicollis; assembly: GCA_002631895.1. Lineage (NCBI taxonomy): Eukaryota > Metazoa > Chordata > Aves > Psittaciformes > Psittacidae > Agapornis > Agapornis roseicollis. Next base: position 54,378 of record NDXB01013922.1, read on the forward strand.
AACATGGCCATGCAAAAGTACCAACTATGTGCTGCTCAGGAAGGCAAGTGGCATATTTCACTCCAAAATATGAGCTACTCTTTAAATTAACAGCTACTTAATTAATACACAGTCTCATGCTCTTGTGAGACCCCATTTGGAGTACTGCGTATACTTCTGGTGTCCTCAGCGTAAGAAGGACACGGAGCTGTGGGAGCATCTCCTGTATGTAGACAGGCTGAGAAAGTTGGGGCTGTTCAGCCTGGAGAAGCTGTGTGGAGAACTCAGAGCAGCTTCTAGTGTCTGAAGGGGGGTACAAGGATGCTGGGGAGGGACTCTTCATCAGGGACTGTAGCGACAGGACAAGGGGTGATGGGTTGTAGGTTGGACATTAGGCAGAAGCTATTCCCTGTGAGGGTGCTGAGGCGCTGGCACAGGGTGATGGCCCAGAGAAGCTGTGGCTGCCCCATCCCTGGCAGTGCTCAAGGCCAGGTTGGACACAGGGACTTGGAGCAAGCTGCTGCAGTGGAAGGGGTCCCTGCCTGTGGGAGCAGGGGTTGGAGCTGATGAGCTTAAGGTTCCTTCCAACCCAACCCAGTCTGTGACAACATGATCATATCTCATTGTCTTGCATTGAGGCACTGGACATGCCTCTGGTCCTGCCAGCATTACTGGTGGCTTCCTATCTGGAGCAGGTAGAAGACAAAGCAATTAGAGCTGCATGTCCTGGCTGCAAACCCATGAGTATCAGCAACCACTGGGTACAGTTATAAAGTTTACTTAGCCTTAAAGACCTGTGTCAGAGAAAGAGGGAGCTGCAAAGCTCATCCTTGTGTATTATCATGGTATTGCTCATTCTTTTATTCAAGCTCAGATGTTGTGCACACAAGCCTGTAGCACTTGAGTGTCCTTCTGAGGACAGCCATCGGTTTGTGTATACAACGCTGATCTTTTCATCTTGAACAGGCAGTTGTCACAGGGGGAAGGAGTGGCCGGCCAAACCCCTGCACTGATGAATACCAAAGTCTTTGTATTGCTTTTCCATCTTCGTTGGGAGATAAAGGCCTGGGCTTCCCACAGCCTTGTACAGGCTTACCAGAAGCTTCAAGATCATTTTATTGATTCACACAAACCTCATCCACAGTCTCTCATATTACAAAAACCCAGCAAAAAAACAACTAAATATAACCCCCAATGTCCTGAATTTAATACCTTTGCAGGTTGGATTCAAGTTTTAAGGAGTCCACTGAGTACACAAAACTCCAAATCAAAGTTAGATCAAATTCACTCAAGTCAATACAATGTTAATGAATTTAGAAGATACGTACTTTAAGTATTTCCTTGGGGCCAGGCAGGCAAACCCTGCCAAAGGGTTAACGAAAGCTATGGAAGCAATTCCAGCGGGACTCTGAGCAGGGTGGAATTTCTTTGCACTAACTTCTGCTTTTTGTATCTTTCTTGAACAAAAATAGAAACCCCAGGAAATGAATATTTTTCAGGCTACAGCAGCCAGAATTTATGGGTCCAATAATTTCTCAGATGCTGCTTGAAAAATGTTTCTTTATCCAAAGGTTAACTCCTTTAGGAGTACCAACCTCGAAATTTTCTCACTTGCTCTATTAGTTGGTACAACTGGATTCGCCAGGGTTATAAATCTATCAGTTTTCCAGTCTATTACAGAATAATCCCTGAAATCTCATAGATATAAATGGAATTGCTAATTTTCAATAAATCTGCAGTAACAGGTAATACTGTCATGGTCCCCAGTTCCAATCATTTTTGCAATAATAAATGAGACTATAGAAGACTCACTTTTGGCCATAAAATTTACTGTTCAGGGCACAGATTTTAACCCCCAAAGTACTTAACCAGTTCCCCTCTCTTTGTTGTTGTCACTGTTGCATCACAGCATCTATTCCTGATGTAAGATCAGGGCCATTTTGGACCACACGTGTTATTTATAAGCTGATCTGGGGGGGAATGGACAGTGTTTTTCCAGTGTATATTTTCAGCTTGACAGTATTCAGTCCTGAGGGACAGATCCAAGTTATTTGTAAGAGCCCAGGGACAGGTGCAGCTCACCCGAAGCTTCTCTCCTGCCCATACCCAAACCTGAAATCTGATTTTGGGGTTAGAAAAGAATCCCACGAATGCCACTATCCCCCTGTGCTAGAGAAAACTGGTTCTGCTGTCCTAGAGGCTTGGAAAGCTTGTGCTCAGGTGCCTGCTGCTGAAGGCTTGTGAGACTCCCTAACTCTTATGCATGCTCCTACAATGAGGCATAGCTGGCTCATTTCCTGGCTTTTTTGGCATTCTAGTCCACCAAACCCCCTGGATTTTTGGGGTGCTGCAGGTAGGGCTGGGTTGACTTTGGGAGCATCAACTTTTGTAGACAAATTGTCCCAATTCAGCATAATCCAAGAGTGCACAATTCAAAGCTGTATCTTTAGAAAGATTTGAATGCTGGGTTCAATAGTAACTTTTAAGTCACTGGACTGCTCGCAGTCATGCAGCTCACTAAATGCCTTCATACTTTACACAATCAAATACATGCATACATCTTTACAGAAACAGGGCCCAACAGGGAATGGCGGGGAATGGATATGGGGGCCTGGAGAGCTGTACTTACTTGTCCAAGATGTTAAAAATGGCTCCAAGAGTAGGATACATACCTCTGGGGTCCCAGATCAGGGATCTGCCAACACAGTTTGGGCTTCCACTGCCAGCAAAAGAACACTGAAGAATATTAAACATGTGAGAAACATGCTGAAAGGAAAAGTTATATTAACCAAAACTGTCTCTTTGAGCTGTATCGATTTTCAGCTCTGGGTGGAAGCAACTCTCTGGGTAGACATTTAAACATATTATTGTCTTCTATTTACTCAGCAGCTATACCTAACACACGTTATGAGATGAGTTCAGGAGGGAAGAAGTAAATTAAAACCTGAGCCTCATGCAGTTATGGAAGATTAAAATAACCCCATATTTGTTGCGTTGGGCTCTAGTGCTAACACCCAAACCACAAGAGCACCTGAACCTGGCTGTAAGTCTTCAACAGCACGTGCTTTCCCTGCACATGTTCTGTGAACTGGTATAAGCTTGACAAAGTTCATAAGCAAATTTCTTCTAGTTAAGGAACGTTGTGAAGCTTAGGCTTGTTCACCTGTAAGAGCTAAATGGTGAGTCAGGAGCCAGTTCATGAGCTGGTATCAGTGGGAAGCACTCCACAGCGTTGGACAGGTCAAGTTCTTACACTGTTTTTCTCCAGGATTCTTCTCTATCAAGGCTGTGATATGATGTGTATGTTCAAGAATAAGTTCTGCATCAGAGATGAAGCTTTTGCACAACAAAGTTATGGGACTTTTCTGAGCTCTGTGACTTGGTGTAAGTCACTTTGTGCCTGTTTCCCTATTTGTCAAGTGTAGACTTGTGGCTTCTCTGTGAGGTACTTTTGGGGAGAGACTTTTTAGCAGGACCTGTTGCGATAGCATGGGGTGATGGTTTTAAACTAGAAGAGGGGAGATTCAGGCTGGTTGTGAGGAAGGAATTCTTTACACTGAAGGTGGTAAAGCACTGGCACAGGTTGTCCAGAGAGGTGATGGATGAACCATCCCCAGAGACACTCAGGGCCAGGCTGGATGTGGTTCTGGGCAACCTGATCTAGATGAAGGTGTCCCTGCCCATTGCAGGGGGGTTGGATCAGATGAGCTTTGAAGGTCCCTTCCAAGCCAAACCATTCTGTGATTCTACTTGGAGATCTGCAGGCAAGCACTCCATTAAAACTGACTGGAGCTGAGCTCTCATGGTTTATTCCAGGAAACAGTCTGGCAAAGGAATCGATACCACTAACCTGTACACTATCAAATCTGGATGGTCACATCGTTCTGCCAGTACATTTTTATGAGCAATGGAAATATGAACTCCATTAAATGTTCTTTTGATCTAGTTTTGCTCTTTCTGATATCATGGAGCTTTGCCAGGGTGCCTGAGATAACTGTTTGATCTTTCCGAGGCTTTTCTCTGAACGCTGATTTCAGTTCTCTTACATTCAACAGCCACAGGATTAAGTGCTGGCAGTAAAGCAAATGCTAAAAACATGTTTATTCTGGAGGTTAATGAGCAATAGAAAAGCAAAGTACCTGTTACTGGTACTTGCATCAGAATAAAGCACTGCTAATTTTACTGTGCCTTTAGCTTCATTTGGCTGTCTAGTAGTTTCATGGGCAGCCATACATCACCATCCAACAACACTTAGTTAGAAAGCATTTTATTTAACATAATAGCATCTTACAAAAAAGGCACTGGAGATGCATGAAATAGATCTTGTGCTGCTTTGGGAAATAGTATATAGCATAATCCAGTGTGGGCACTGAAGGGGGATGGTCAAGAAATGCCATTAGACCAAAATCTTCTCACTTTCAGTGAAACCCCATCTCCTAACCCCAGTTTATCTGGGCTGTGTGGCGTGTCTGGATATAAGCATGGTAGATTTTCCACTGAAATCCTTATAGGGGATATAGGACTTTTATACACAAAATAGAAGAGAAGCAGAAGGCAAGGGACAGGAAAAGGAAACATTATCTTCTCACCTCAAAATGCAGTAAATTATCCACTCCAGAAACTATCCAGAAAGTTAAAAGCCCAAATATAAAATATAAAAGCCCAGATTATAGAAATACAGAAACAATGAGGTTGAAAAAACCCTTTAAGCTCACCCAGTCCAACCATTGCCCAGCACTGCCCAGGCCACCCCTACCCCATGGCACTGAAGCCTCCTCTCCACGCTGTGTGAACCCTTGCAGGGCCAGTGCCTGCAGCCCTGCCCTGGGCAGCCTCTTCCAATGCCTGAGCACCCTTTGGGCAAGGAATTGTTCCTCAGCTCCATCTAAACCTGCCCTGGGGCAGCTTGAGGCCGGTTCCTCTTGTCCCATGCCTTGTTCCTTGGGAGCAGAGCCCAGCCCCTCCTGGCTCCATCCTCCTGTCAGGTAATTAAGAGAGAAATGAGTAAAAATCATTTACTGCTAAATGATGTTGGCAGTAAAAAGACTGTAAAATATAAGCAGATTCAAAGGGAATTTGAAGATGGGAACAGTGAGAGGTAAGGAAAAAGAAGAATGGATATTCCGTTAGGAGTATTAGAAATAGGAAGTAAATGAGAAAATGGGTGAGTTCAAAAGAGAAAGGAAAATGATCAGGAGGGAAAAAGAAGAAGTTAAAGAAAATTACATCGAAGGCAGCAAATTTCTTTGCTTCAGCCTTGGCTCCAGAGCCTGGTGTGAAGCAGTTGCCTCAGGACTGCTGTGCTGGTTCACGAGGAGGGGTGCGATCCGAGGCGCTGCAGGGGAAGGTGCCGGAGGAAAGTGTGAGAGGAAGCAGCACGACACTGCCAGGCATAGAGGATAGTTAGTGAAGAGCCTGGAAGGAACCGGGAATGCAGCAGCTGAGTCAACGTTGCATTTACAGACTCATTACAGCTAGTAAATATTTCAGAAAGCGGAGGATAACATCTGTCTTTTATATTCCAGTCACTTCTCAGTGCTCCTGAGTGCTCCTTCTCCAAGCTGGAACCTGGATGCGCTTGGATAATGCTTTCCAGGAGGAACAAATCAGCCCACCTTCTGGGAACGCAGGCTGGTGTCAGCGCTTCCACTAAGGGGCTTCTGAGAAACTACATCTGAACTTGGTGTTGTAAAACTTCTAGGATGTGCATGGCTAGTGCTGAAGTAGGCCTGGGAGCTGATCTCCTGGTTCGCTCTGTGCCGTACCTCTGGTTTCTGCAGGTAAAACACGTGTAATGAGATTTGTTCTGTTACCTTCCTCAAGTAACTGTGGCTGGTAAGGTTTTGGCAATTGTGTACTTTGTTGTCTATTCCTGTTTCTGACAGAAAGGGCAAGTCTTTGTGGAAATAGGTAGGATTCCCATTACTTCTCTCGTTATTTTGCGGGTATGCAGGACAAAAGTGCTCTGATTAGTAACCTGCACATATTAATAGAAGAATTTTCCATCTAGCATCCTTCCAAATCCTTCAGAACATCTTCTAGAAGCTGCTCTTCAAGATAACTTCATCATTTAAACAGCAAGGAGAAGGGAAGCAGATACAGATGTCTTTTCACCTTCCCTCCACCTTTTAAATAAATATGTCATTCCTACAGCCAATTCAGGAAAGGAGTTATCAGATCCCTTCCTTGGAGACCCAAGTGCAACCCTGCAGGTCTCTGGGGTCAGCCTCATACCTTCTCAGGAAAGCTCTCTGCACAATTTGATAGTCACGGCAGTCATTATCAACCAGCTTGGCACGGGCCTCTAGGGTGTTCCCATTGAGCAGGGGCTGAACTGTGCTGCCCAGGCCTCCTCTCACCAATTATAAGTTCTGTACAGTGTTTTAAAAGCCTGCAAAAAACATATCAACATCATTCCCGTCCTTGTAATGAGGAAGCAATTTTACCTTATTATAACTGACTAAATATGCATGGGCTGACCCAGTAGGACCCTCATTCACCCTTATTCTTTCCCTCTGGAAATCATATTCCATTTTCATCGTTTCCATTTCAAATTTGTCTTCCTCCCCATCCTTTCTCTGCTCTCCCTCTTGATTCCATTCTTGTTCCATCTTTATCTTTCCCATGCTGAATTGTTACTTTTCACGCTCCTGCTCTCATTACAACTTCTTCTGTGTTTGATGCTCACTCACAGCCATTTGCAGTTGCCTTCCTTTATACCATCTGTGGCTTTATCATCTATAGTGGCTTAGCACCTATGCCATATTTGCTCTTCGGTCTCCTGCACATAGCTTCGATCAGTTGATAGGTGTCATTAATGTTGTTTCCTGCCTCCTCCTTGCTGCTTTCAGACACTAAAGAAAAAGCCACTGGTGGGAGAAAGCAGACAGAGAGATGGGTGTCTGTCTTTGTCCTTCAAGTAAAGTGCTTGCACTCAGTAGTACCCACTGCCCGTTCGCCCTTCCACCATGCTCAGCCCTATTTCAGAGATTTCAGAGTCATCTTGTGCACCTGGTTTGTCTAATGCCAGTTTCCACAGTATAATTCCCACCTGAGTTCCTCTAAGAGCTCCCAGTGTGGGCCCAAGTCATAGAACCATAGAATAGAATAGCTTGGGTCAGAAGGCACCTTCAAAGCTCATCCAGTCCAACCCACCTGCAATGGCCAGGACCACCTTCAAACAGATCAGGTTGCCCAGAACTACATCCGTCCTGGCCTTTCCATGAATGTGTGCTTAGCTCTGGCTCTGCCTGGAGACCACAGTCTGGACTGTGAGGGAATTTATAGCTTTGTGAAAATCACTTTTCAGCCTTCCTAGCAGCATCTGTTGAGCTTGCTTCGCAGAGCGCGTGAAACCTGACAAAATGCTGCACGTTCCTTCATGCCTATTGTGCCTGAGGGCTTGGCATGAGGAAGAGGTAGGTGATGCAGAGGGAGACAAAGAGGCTGTCAAATGCCTCAGAAAATCTCTGTCCTGAAGAGCACCCTAGGCCTTAACATCAAAGATAAGAAAAAGTCATGGGCACATCAAACCCATGAATCCTAGTGACCATTGGATGCAATTCCCAGCTGGTCTCTGGTTGGTCTTGGATCATACATTTACAGAAATGAAAACAGCTTCAAGAGCTTTATCTGGGATCAACTGATAGCTAAAACCAAGGGAAAGGGAGATGGCTCTGAAAGCTGGTCAGCACTCAGAGACCACCAAGCATTTCCAGCTGCCCAAATCCTGCACACAGGGTGTGGGGTAAACTCGACACACACAGGTGATGATGGGAAACAAAGATCTGACAGATGTGAGGAGTGGGGTACACAGGTTATAAAGACTTAAACTGAGGCACTCCTCCTACCCCAGGACAGGCTGATCATATTCAAACAATTCCTGACAGGAATTTGTCCAATCTGTGCCTTATTTTGCTATGGACAGAAGGTGAAAATCATAGAATCATGGAACTGTTTGTGTTGGAAGGGACCTTCAAGCTCCTTCAGCTCCAACCCCTGCTCCCACGGGCAGGGACCCCTTCCACTGGAGCAGCTTGCTCCAAGCCCCTGTGTCCAACCTGGCCTTGAGCACTGCCAGGGATGGGGCAGCCACAGCTTCTCTGGGCCATCACCCTGGGCGAGCGCCTCAGCACCCTCACAGGGAACAGCTTCTGCCTCAGAACTCAGCTCAGGCTGCCCTGTTCTGGCAGGTTCAAGCCATTGCCCTTGGCCTGTCCCTACAGGCCCTTGTCCCAAGCCCCTTTCTCTCCAGGTTCCCTGCAGCCCCTTTAGGCCCTGGAGCTGCTCTCAGGTCTCCCCTTCAGGAGCCTTCTCTCCCCCAGGCTGCCCCAGCCCAGCTCTCTCAGCCTGGCTCCAGAGCAGAGCTGCTCCAGCCCTCGCAGCAGCTCCATGGCCTCCTCTGGGCTCACTCCAACAGCTCCAGGTCCCTCTTGTGCTGGGGACTCCAGAGCTGAACACAGTACTCCAGATGGCATCTTGCGAATGCAGAAGAGGAGTATCCTTGACTTGCAGGTTGAGGTTCTTTGTTTTGGTTGATGAAGCTCTCTTTCTGTGCTCTGTGCCCCATACCTGTGTCTAAGGGAGCTCAGGTAGTGCTCTCCTGCTGACATTTGAAAAACATTGCTCTCCTTTTGACATTTGAAAGACGTGACAAGCAGTCATCATCGTATATGCAAGAAAGATCTCTCATGATCTGTGACCTTTCTGCAAAGGGTGAGCAGCCCAATGTACCTTGACTGTAATTGTGGGAGACAGGAAAATGCAGGAGGAGAGCGAAATCATCCAGATACCTCTGTAATGTGACTTCCGCCAGAGGTGGAGTGAGTGCTCCCAGCTGGTGTTGGAGATGTGCTGCACAGGAAGAGCCTTATGCACAAACCCCTGTCTTCAGCCTTCAACAAGGCATGGGACTGTGTATGCAGTTTGGAGGAGTTCAGGCTGAGAAAGGATCAGCCTGGATATTTCCCTTTATTGATCTATCCTCATGTTCACACATGCAGGGAAACTCTTTCTGTGCAAGCAAGCTGAACTAATAGAGCCAGAGGAGTGAGCATCTCTTAACAGCTTCTTATTATCGTCTGTCTCTTCTTCAGATGCATTCTGGTGTGCTACACATTCAGCAGAAGTAAAAAAGGTCAAATGAAGGTGAGAACACTTCATTCATAATTTTTATGAGTTATTCAGACCCACTGTATCATTACCCCTTGGAAACATATGTTTTCTGATAGCAGTTTAGGAAATACTCAGCACATCTCGACAATCTCTCCTAAGCAATACAGATCAGCTGTCACACTTTGTCATGTGGCATCAGGTTGGGTAGTGCAGTGAATTCACTGTGGGGTGATATATTACAGCCATTTGAGATCCCATCCTGATAATTTCTGTGTCTCCAGATGTAATGGTACAGGATGTGTCTTGCTAGAAGTCAGGAGTATTTTAGTATATCCCTCGTTGAGTTACACTTTGAAGAGAAAACACTTGGTCACCTGTATCCTACTTGCTTCAGTGTCTCTGATATGAGGACGTTACGCTTAACTTTTGATTAAATAGGTACCCCAGAAGGCTTAGTGTTTTGCTGGCCCTTGTCTGAGGCTGATGAAGGTGAGTATTCTCACCTTTAGTACTCCTTGCCTAGTGCTCGGGTAGCTGTACCTGCCACATTCAGGTTTCTGAACTTGGGTTTCTCTTAAGGAAGCCCAGGGATTGCACTAACTTAGAAGAAAGGCATCTGTGTATGTACCTCTTCTCTGTTCGGTTGTGAGGGAGGTGAGGAGAGGTTACATCTTCAGCAGCCTACTTTGGTCCCTGCAGAAGTGTAAAGAGATTGTATATTGCTGTAGGAGTTCATTAGCTTTTCCACAAGAGAGTGGGAATGCAGAGCAAGATCTGGGTTTCGTCCTGCATCGCCCACCCATCCACAGGGCAATGCTCTCTGCAGCCCATTGGCCTCATTTGGGAGCATGTTCACTCTGCCTGATGCCTTTTCCTCAGAGGAGATGGGGAGCAGTTGCCTTCATTTGGGAACACAGCCTTTGCCTGCCTTGCAAAAGGCACATCACTGCTTAATGTCATTGCCATCTCTGCTTAAGGGTGAGGATAGTGGCAGGGGGAAAAGTGACTTCAGAACCAGGAGCAGTGCTGACAGCCGATAACCGTGCATTCATTTCAGACATCATTCAGAGTAATTATCTTAATTATAACCTTTTTAAGCAGTCATAAGGCTGGAAGGCAGGAAAAAACCCATCTGGTTCAGGCTGCCTCTGCCTTTGGTGAGGGGTTGACACTTATGTTTGTGGTGCTGCAACATGAGCATTGCCAAGCAATCCTCTCTGTTTTGTGTTCTTCTACCAAAACCATGCCCATAGCTACATGGAAGTTTATTTGTTTCCCAGAGAAGATTTTCTCTGTGGGGTTGTGCAGCATTTGGACACAGACCTTAACTAATAGTCCCTGAATTTCGGCTTGCAGGTAGTTGGTGTGGTGTCTGATTCAGGCAGAGCTTAGTGGAATTATGCTTACTTGTGGTAGTTGTGCGTTTGGATCAGAGCTGAGCCACTAAAAGACAAATCTCTTTAAAATTACATGCAACCCAGCCTATTCTATCAAGTTACCAACATCTCAGCTACCAATAAAGTTAGATTGGATGGGGCACATAAAGCCTGCATTCATGGCAGCTATCTCAATGGGTGCATTCGTTGGGAGCAAACCCAAACCCTTGTAGTCCCAGGTCCTGAATGTAAGGATCACATATGTGTAGTCTGTTTTCCTAAACCAGGTCAAGTATGGCCCTAGTGCCTCTTGAATGGTGTCTAACAGGTCACAAACAGCCCCTGAATGTTTCCCCACAGTCAAGGCTTCACTGTAGCATTGTTTGCCCTCACTGTGTGCACGCTGGACTATGGCTGTAGGTGAAGTTTTTCAGACTTCCAAGAAAATCCACCTTTATGCCAACAGTCACCATAATTTAGAGAAAACAAAAAAGAGAAGGAATGGTGGGAGTTTACTGCCTCATTTAAAAACATCTGTTTGGCAAGAAGAGTTTATTATGGCTGCACAAGCTGACAAAAGCTTAAAGGACAGGGCTTTTCAGCTTCATCATGCTGTGCTCCATGGCGAGTGCACCAGCCATCTCCTCTTGAAGCCGGAACAGGTGGGAGAGTGGTGATACCACATTTCTTTGGAATGGCCCAATGGCTTTCCTTGCACTTCTTGCTAATTGTACCCTCTCAGATGCTGCACCACAAGAAAACCAGAGGCTCTTCCCTCTCTTGCGCCCATAAGGCTGGCCTTAAACATAACTCTTTCTGCCTCTTTCTGCTGTGCTGTGCCAGCTCGGTGGGGCCCCACACATGCAAAGGTGCTTTGCTTTATGATGAACACATTTCTGAACCTCAGCAACCTCTTGGTTTCCCAGTCTCCTGCTGAATGTTACAAGATTTGCAGAGCACTGAGCCAAAATAGAAGATGCCATTATGGATTCTGAAGCGAGAAGCAAGCCTTTCTGGGCCATCCATTCAAATGCTTAACTGCGTCTGCTTTTCTACTGCCACCTCATTAGCAGCAATTTGGAAACTGTAACCACAAACCAGCTAGCAGGCCAAGTATGTAACCAGCACATCCAAATGAGCTCAAACCCCTGGTTCCTATAGATTCTAATCGCCTAATAAATGGATTTTTGGTACTGAGCTAAGTACAGTCATCTATAATTGCAGTTATTCTCACATTAAGCTGCAGGGAAGTGGCAAACCCAATTAGATTAAATCCTACCATGCCTCCTTGGGATTTGCGGTAGACGTTTAAGCAGAGAGACATGTCACTTCCACAGACCAATTTGCTTGTACCTGTCTGCTTAGATTTATTGTGATTTGTCCTTGGTTTGGTGTATGTTTGTTTGCAGAAGCCAGCTCCAGATGCAAAAGGCATCAGTGCAGCTTTGGAACATTATTTCTAATTAGGTGGGTGCAGTTTCTAGTAACAGGCTTCAATTGCTCCTGGGCTCCTAATGAAGTGTGGAAAATAAATATTGTTCCTCTTGGATTCCTTTTCCCCCCTTCTGGTTATAGAAAACCTCCCCTGCTTTGGCACTGAGGCTTTATTTGCCTTGAGCCTCGCGACACGGGGCAGCCAGTTAAGAGGGAAAGTTGCAACTGAGCTTTGCTCTTACACCTGTTCCATTCTTCTCCATGAAACCCTCATAGGAATAATACTCACACTGGGAAATATCAAAGTAACTGCAGGGAAAGGATGGATTTCTTTTGCTTCTTGCTGAATTTGGACTGAGCTGGACAAAGTTTACTGGGATTGGTACCTGGCAGAAGCAGGGCACAATGCAGATGATGAAATGTGGGTCCTAGTCCAAAGGAAGTGGATTTGCTTCTCTCTGCCAGGCAGAGTATCTGTATCCTCCTATACATTTGCATGAAGAAACAGCAAAACCCTTTCTTCTCCTTTGTATTCTGTGCTGGTGCAAGTGGTTGTGAGAGAAGAAACACTGTGAAGGGCTGAGGATGGGGTATGCAGACAATTGCTTATTTACTTTGCAGGAAAACATCACTCAGGAAACATTACCAGGCGAGGACATATCATACAGGACACACTTCTTCTTTCAGAGGAAGAAAGCAATGCAGACTGACAACAAAGACCAGAGTTCAATGCTTCTACAAGGCAAGGGCTGCCTTCTGCCGACAAATCATATAGTTAAATTCAAAGTGAGTGAGCCTGAAGCCCTGCATTACTGAAAGCACTGGGTTTAGGGTAATTCCTGTTGTAAATAGCCTTTTCTACACACAGTATAAGCTGCCTTTCTCTGCCCATTCTTTCTTCAGCTTAGGAAACGGTCGTGCCAGTGACTGCATGTCCATCCATGAGTGAGGCATTTACACTCAGGGCAGTGATCCTACAGAACTCAGAGTCACTGGCATTGCGCTAGGGAAGAGGATGAAAAGCTTCATTCAGACCACAGGAGGCTTCACTGGGCAGCCTGAGTTTACCCGGCACTGAGCTGCAGTGCTGGGGAACACCAAGAACCCAGGAGAGGTGGGCAAAGGAAGGATTTGTTCCTGCTGTGGGGCTGAAGCCTGAGAAAGGGCAGCCGGAGCTGAGGCATAGGCAATGGGGCTGCCATCTGCTGCTCGCAGGGGGAAGAGCAGGGAATGAGGCTCGAGGAATACTTCAGTCTGAGTTTTCTGTCGGGTTTATGCAGCTTTCGTGTATGTATATATGTGGATATCACGTTATATATGATGCATTTAGGGCAGTGCATGTCACAAGAGTCTGAAGCACAAAATGGGTAAAGGCAGAAAGGAAGCTGTGGGATGAGAGAGCAGCAAATGGAGATTCAGTGTCTTATGGCCCTATTTGCTCATCTCTAATGCATTGAAAAGAGTTGATTTCTAATGCACCCCTTCAGTATGAAGCTGATGGGAGCCAGGTACTGCTCGGATATAGACACATACACAGGGATAACTTCCCACACGACTGCCAGGGATTGTCCCTGCAGGTGGGTTAGTAGGAGTTGGGTGTGAATGGCACTTGGTCACAACAATGATCCATTAGCTTATGAATTTGCATGGGTTTAGTTACACATTAGCTGTAAAAGTGTGAACCCAAACCCACAGGAGAACTGGGAAGGCGCTGGCAGTGCCCTAGATCTAGTGTGTACTTTTGATTCCTAACGTCTGTCATTTCTAATACTGATTTGTAATGTGTACTTTAAATCTTTTCAGTCCTTGCCCTGTCAAGCAATGTATTGCCTGTGGGACATGGAATCACAGAATGGTTTGAACTGAAGGGACCTTAAAGCTCCTCCAGCTCCAACCCCTGCTCCCACAGGCAGGGACCCCTTCCACTGCAGCAGCTTGCTCCAAGCCCCTGTGTCCAACCTGGCCTTGAGCACTGCCAGGGATGGGGCAGCCACAGCTTCTCTGGGCCATCACCCTGGGCCAGCGCCTCAGCACCCTCCCAGGGAACAGCTTCTGCCTCACAGCTCAGCTCCGTCTGCCCCGTTCCAGTCTGAACCCATCACCCCTTGTCCTGCCACTGCAGTCCCCAATGAAGAGCCCCTCCCCAGCATCCCTCTAGGCCCCTTTCAGACACTGGAAGCTGCTCTGAGGTCTCCACGCAGCTTCTCTTCTCCAGGCTGAACAGCCTCAGTGTTCTCAGCCTAGCTGATACAGGAGGTTCTCCAATCCCTGATCATCCTCGTGGACTCCTGTGGACTTGCTCCGAGCTCCATGTCCTGGGGGTTACACATCCATCTGTTCTCACAAACTGAGTGGAAGCCCTGACAAACTTCAAACCAAAAAGCCATGCTATGAACACACATGATATGGACAGTAGCCCTGGCAGTTACAGCACTGTATAGAGGTTACAGTAACTATTGTCTGCAAGATCTTCCTTCTCTTTTTGTCTGGTCATCCCAGTGGTTATTTAGGTACCAATAACAGCAAGACTATGGGAATACAATTGCATTGTTATTTATACCTGTCTTGTGAACTACTGCAACCAATATGATGCCTTGGAAAACAAGTCAGAAGGTATTTATTCTATAGTCTGTTCTATTGATTATCATCAAACAACAACTCATAGTTTTGCACAGTGAGACCTTTATGACTGCAGTGATCTGAAGCATGTGCCTGTGCTCAGAAACCAACTGCCTATTTAATTCAGTACTTCTGCTCTTTGAATTCACTAATTCAAATTAAATGATTATGCTTATGATTTGCATTTGGATTATGCCCACAGTCTCAATTAAGACCATGAGAGGATCTTATAAGCACATAGAAGGATGCCTTGCTTTCCTCAAAGTGGTTAGGAATGTGGGATTGAGAAGGATCTAAGGGGTCCTGGATATTTCAGGCCCCATGCTGAATAAAGCATGACAGTGTCAGTTACTGCAAGAAACGATGGGTAGGAAGGGTGAAGTATAAACAGCACCATGACCAAAATGTGCTCTGCTCAGGCCAGCGGCATGCGTGGATTTGTACTTCTGTGTCTTCAGGGGTATTTAAAGGAACACCTAAACTAAGAGTTCACAAGAACATGCTGGTTTGGGTTTTCCAAGCAGTGCTGAGCACAAGCACCTTCTGCTGCCTTGCAGCTGCTTAGTAACTGTGAGAAGATGTGTGGCTGCCTCAATGAATAGCCAAGCATTCAGGTCTAGACACTTGCATTCAAGAACTACTCCATGATTTTGAGCATTATCTTTATTACAGAAACTGTTGCTAGCTCTGTTTTGAGTCTCCACCATGACTGAGATACTGGTGTCTTTGAGTGGCAATTATCAGCTGCTCTCCTGCTCTGGCCAGGGAGATGCTAACTTATAAACCAATTTCAACTTACAAACCCATATGCATCTGTTCTTCATACTAAAACAATCATCTGCTGGTTTAATGCTACCAGCCTTGCCTCCAGGAGGCTTGTTGGTACAGCTTGCTCCAAGGTCTGGGATCTCCCCCCTTCTGCCTCTATTGAGAGCAGAGGCAGGCTGAACCTGTGGGAGACAGGAACTGAATGTTCAAAAGGGAAAACCAGGTGAGACACAGGTTGGTGTTTGAATTGCTAGAGGAGAGACATCATACCTTTCCTGCACTTGCAGTTTTAGGCAGGTGATTACACAACCAGGAACTGAAGCTGTAGAAACTTTGGCTGGAAAACAACCACATTTGGACAGTGCAAACAGCAATTGGATGTCATGGAGCACTGGGTGTATTTAGGGTTTTATAGCCAGCGGTGAGTAAAATGCACTTGACATTTCCAGTCATAGAATCATAGAATAGTTAGGGTTGGAAATGACCTTAAGATCATCCAGTTCCAACCCCCCTGCCATAAGCAGGGAATCACTTCAGTGTCTCAACTAGAAATGCATCGTTTTTCTTACTCTAAGAGGGCCATATGCTTTATCTAAGATCCAGTTGTCCTTGACTCCACTCAGATGGGAATATGTGCTAATGGTTAGAAGGAGTGGTGTGACTTGTCTGTAAGAAAGCAGCAGCAGAACTGAACATCATGCACTGTCTCCTGTCATCAGAGATATGGGTAAAAACGTGCCAGTGGGTTTGTGGTGTGGAGATCTGACTGTTCAACACAGATAACTCATCCAGTTTCTGTTCACAAACTTGTTCTTTAATGGAATATAAGAGCAATTCATTCCCCTAGGCTCTTGCTTCAGCCAGTCACTTGAAAAATAGCAACCTTAGTGCAGTGGAGAGGAGGTCAAGAGCAGGGTTTGATTGATGCACTGTCACTTGTTGTTGAGTATCGATCCATCTTCAAGCACCTTGTCAAATGCCTTCAGAAGAGTGAGGAGACAAAAAAGATCCCCATGCCTGTCTCCATGGGAAGGGCCTTGGGTGGCAGGCCCAGTGCTGTCCTCAGAGAGCTGCACATTCACTGGGTCAGGATTCCACAGCAAATCACAGCAGAACTAAGGCCTTATAATCAGTGATGCCAGAGGCTCCTGTGCCCCTCAATTCCTTTAGTAGAGGAGTGTCCTTCTGTGGCAATCACTGGGGACACTTCTTCAGCCACCAAAATCAGAAGGATCCATCTTCCTGGCCAGTTATGTCAATTGAGTGACTGGCAGAGAAACTCTGCAGGATTGTCCTGTCCTTACCTTCTTGATCACCATTGTTCATGCAAACAAGGTTCAGCACAGCTATTATTGTTACTGAAATTAGAACTATTACTGATCAAAGCTTCTTTCCAGTGGGAACAGTGCCTGGTTGAAACTACAGCAATCCTACCAGGCACAAGAAAGCTTTAGTCATCATTTGGGCAACCTGCTCTAGGTGGCCCTGCTTGAGCAGGGGGGTTGGACAAGAGATCTCCAGAAGTCTCTTCCAACCTCAATCATTCTGTGATTCTGAGATCTCCATCACCTCCATTGGACATGGAGTCTGTAAAAGGCATCTCTTGCTCTTTGAAAGAAGTCTTAGTAGACCAAGCGTAAAGAGTTTATCCTCTGCCCTCTGCTTTGATAATGTTATCTGAAAAGCAGGAGCTGTCTCTGCAAAGCTGCACCAAGAGCTGTGTCTTACCACTGCAAACCCCAACTCTCTTATTGAACCTGATTGAACAATTTATATAGACAAGTGTGGTGGTCCCTTGGGAGTTGGTGCTGGTGATGGGGGTGACAACACAACAGGCTTCAGAGCTTTGTACTTCCAAATGCAAACTTCTTTCCCATTCAGAAGGGAAAGGAGTCTGTGTTTGGCACAACTACTGCAGGAACACTGAGATACCTGCCTTTATGAAACTTAATGTGCATTCCTGAACGTGTTAGATAATGGGTTAATCTTTTTCCTAGTCATTTTGTCCCAGGTTATTGTACATCTCTGCCTGTCCACAGGCTTGTTCAGTCCCCAGCTCTGCATTGATTCAGACACAGCAGCTTTCAGTGCTCTGGAATCGTTTTGCACATGTCAAAACACGAAATCAAACACTGGGTTGAGCACTCTGCACTAATCCATTACCCTGTTAGAGGCTGACAGCATAGGCAAAGAAAAGAATTTCCCCTGCTGTATGAAAGATGGAATCTTTTCAGCCTTCATTTTCTGCCTGTCACTAAGTTCAGCAATGCTTTTTGGTAGGTGTATGAACTACAAGTGGTAACGCTGATAAAAGCCATTCCAGCACTGAGGACAAAACTCAGATCTGGGGATAAAGATTTGAAGATGCCATCTAGAAAAACAACTGTGTGATGTTTGACCCATGAATGTTGGCATATGGAACTTATCTTCCCCTGCTCTGACTCTGCAGAGGTATGCTGGAGGGAGAGGGAAGCTGGTGGTCATGACAGATGACCCTTATAGCTCTGACTGATGAGGTTCTTCAAAGGGAGAAGAGGTTTTTCCAAGTGCTTTCCCGAGATAAGCCTTTAATGGCAGGGCTGGGAACTCTCTGACACAAAGACCACACAAATCTTCCTGAGAAACTGCTGCTTGCTGGATTTTTACGGCTGGTTCTGTACCTCTGCCAAAGGGCTGCTTAAGATCTGGGGTGTTTAAAGCCAGGATATACCTGTTTTATTCAGGAATGCTATGCTTCCATTTGCATGTTTATGGATATTACAAAGACATTTTAACACCTACAGGGAAGGAGTGGGTTATTTTACAAACCTTCATTTTATGGATTTATTGCAATCATGAGATAGTCAGGATTCCTATGCAGTGAAAGCAGGAATATTCATTTTATACTGTTTGTATAGAGGGGAAATCTTGGTTTGAATAAAACCAGCTGCAAAACTGGCACGTACATACCTATTCCACCCATCCAGTGGGCCAAGTTACTTGCATTATCTTCTTGTGAAGACCTATAACCTCGTCAGCTTGGCAGGGGCACCAAGCAGCTCTCAGTGCCAGCACACCTGTACCCCCCCTTCTTGTTTACACTTCCTTGTATCCCGTTTACACCCTCACTCTCCTGCTGTGTTGTCAGGAGTTTCTTTACTATGTACTTCAGCAAAGCTTCCTCATCCTCCCTTTGGTTTTCTTGGGAAGTTTACACAGATTGCTGGTTCTCACCTCTTTCCTTCCTTAGCTCCTTCTCTATCTATGATGCTGCTCTGGAAAGTGTTTTCCGAAGCCTGAGCTGATGCAGCTCACATGCAGCCTTCACTTTCCATCCCCACATCTAAAATACGCTTGTTCCTTACGATTTCACCCCCCCCAGTTCTCTCGTACTCTCCTTCCTGACCCAACCACATGAGTTTTCTCCCTGCTGACATCAGTCCTGACCTGCAGAGTTCATCTCCAAGCCTGTCACTTGCACCATTTAATTCTGTTTTGCATATTTCCTCTGTGAGCTTATTTTCTCCTGTCAAACACAAGCCCTTGTCTCAAGCACCATCACTCTTCTTTGAGAGGAGCCGCCTGAGCTGGTTTTAGCACACGGGTAATGATTGGCAGCACTTAGGATGCATCTGCAGATTAAATGTAGAAACCTCTGGAGCCTGCCATGGGCATCCCTGGGAGCAATTCCTTCTGAGCATCAGCAGCTTTGGACTGACACTTGTTTCTTCTGAGGTCATATTGGAGATCGTTCACTTTCTCCCCTATTGACTACTTTTAACGTGATGGCAGCCAGAGACCACTAGAGGACTCTGTTTCCTCTCATATTAAAGAATGCTCTGTAATCAGTTTGGGCTGTCCTGTAGTTTTTAGGCATTTATTTTATCAGAGCATATAAATGTACTTATTTATACCAATATACTCATTTACAGAGTAACCAAGTAGGCATTGGGTGTTCAGCACTCAGAAGTACAGTTGAATGTTGATGGAAAATGACTGCTTCCTTTAAACAAAACTAATGGATGGGCAAATCTGCCCATCTCTCTGCATGAATATTTGATGTAATATTAGGATCCAGTCTTCAGTTCTGGCTGCAAAATTACTTGTTTGGTTGTGACCATTCAAAACAACCAGAAAGTTCGGGAATCTTTCAAAGTTTAATGGGTTTTAAAACCTTTCCCCCATCTCTTCCCATAGGACTCTTGCAGAAAACTGCGTTCTTGGAAAGGTGCATTGGATTTGCATCCTTCCCAAAGAGATCCCAATTGCTTTTCAAGGTAAGAGGATCCTTGCTGTGATTTTGAAGGAAAGGAGCAAACTAAAGCCAATTATATCTCTGTGTTGTCTTCAGGCAGACAAGAGAAGTACTTGTGATGCAGAACCATTATCTGTTGTTTTCCAAAGTGTTCTTAGACAAGACTATTAATGATTCTAATGTCAGTCACCAGAGTGTTTACCCAGTAGCTGGCTGGCCACTGCCTACCCCACAGTGAAACATGTCTATCAGACTGCAGTCAAGTGAAAACTGCTGGAGGATCTCTGGCCCTCTGCTTGCCTATCAGTTGCAAGGCAGCCCATCAGAGACAGCCACAGCAACTTAGGCATTCATGAAGGATTTGCAGTTCATCAATGCAAAAGGATGAAGATAACTGCATGGAAAATAACCAGAGAGCCCCACAGGTTCATGAGCCTAACAGGGAGTGCTCAGAACCTGCTCAAGTGAGCACAAGAAGAAAGCCCACAGGAAACCTGCTGCTAAAGGGTGGGTTTATTTTATAGTCAGAGACACATTGGAATGCTGTACTCTCAGGAGCTCACCTTTCTTTTGTAAGGCACATACTTTGCATTTTAAGAACGTTTCAGCATCACATCTTTCATGCAGACACCCAGGCAGCCAAGAAGCCCCCAGCACCCTGGGCTGCACCAGCACCAGTGCGGCAGCAGGGCCAGGGCAGGGATTGTGCCCCTGTGGTGGACACTGGTGGGGCTGCACCTCGGATTCTGTGCTCAGCTCTGGGCCCCTCACTACAAGAAACACTGAGGGGCTGGAGCAGCGCCCGAGAAGGGCAATGGAGCTGGCGCAGAGCCTGGAGCCCAAGTGTGATGGGGAACGGCTGAGGGACCTGGGGGGTTCAGATGGAGAAGAGAAGGCTCAGGGGGGACCTGATGGCTCCCTCCAAGTGCCTGACAGGAGGATGGAGCCAGGAGGGGCTGGGCTCTGCTCCCAAGGAACAAGACATGGGACAAGAGGAACCGGGCTCAAGCTGCCCCAGGGCAGGTTTAGCTGGAGCTGAGGAACAATTCCTTGCCNCATTGGAAGACCCAGGGCAGGGCTGCAGGCACCGGCCCTGCAAGGGTTCACACCGTGGAGATGAGGCCTCAGTGCCATGGGGCAGGGGTGGCCTTGGCAGTGCTGGGGTAAGGGTTGGACTGGATGAGCTTGAAGGGCTTTTCCAACCTGGTTGATCCTATGCAAGGAGAGATCATCTTCAAACAGAAACATGAGAGTAACATGGCAACAGCCATTGCTTTAGGAGGAACAAATGAGTCATGTAAGGAACCTGGTCCTTTACTGGCTTTGATTGTAGGCAATGCCCTCCTGTTTGCTTGCTTATTTGTTTGGGCTTTCTTAGTCTTTTGCCTATAGCCTACAATTTTGGAAAGCCATTTCCAAATGCTGTCAGTAGGAACAGGTTTGATAGCTATTGATGTGTGCTTGGAGGGCTTTCAGAAAATCAGTTCTGAAGCCTGTGAAAAAGGGGAAAAGTGTGAACTTCTGAAGCATTTTCCTTAGATTTTTAGGATCTCCTGATCTCACTGGAATTCTGTGGTTAGCTGGGGCTTGGTACAGGAGAATGGCACAAGAAAACCAAACAACCCCTCCTGAGAGTCAGGTTTGAGTATTGAAAGCACTGAATTTGATGCTTTCTTTTGCAGTACAGGTATTATAGCCCATGCTACATCCTTTTCTGTTGACATTTGTTGATGGTTACTTGTGCTTATCCAGCTTCCTCTATTTGAAAATGGATTTTGCTGTTTTTCTGGACACGTTACTGTCCTCAGCGCTTCCTGCCTTTGAAGTCTGTAGTGAAATGACAAATCATCTTTTCTTTCCTTACATTCCTGATCCTTGCTCTATTTAGCACAATATGAAGGACAAATAAAGGAACTCAGCAAATTTATAAGCAGCTCGCAAAGATGTGCCTGTTAAGAACCAAAGCTCCAGGGAAGTGCTGGAAAGCCTCTTAGTTGGGGGCTTTGAGACCATAAGTGGGGACTGATTTATGCACCACATTACAAAGATGTCTGGGGAAGGGTTGAGATAAAGAATGTGATCGTGGCTATGATCGGAGCCCACAGGTGACTCCACTTGGGTGGGTGCAGAGCACGGGCAAAGACTGTCCCTCGCTGATGAACTTGCACTTGGAGAACACAGTTTGCTCATGTGAAATAAAAGGCATCATGTGGGTTTGGAAGGATCATATTCACTGTGTTGTTAACAGGCATCTCTGGTAAAGTCAGCTTAGTTTGGGACTGCTGTGAGTACATAGTGACAGATGAATACACTATAAAATATAGAGAGCCATGGAAATGGAGGAATTTAGTTAAAGCAATGGCCCAACCAGGAGCTGTTCATGCCAGTTGTGGAGTATGTGAAGGTCTTCAACAGAAGCCAGAGGCTGCTGCAGGAGAGCATCTTTTCATCTCAAAGTTATCTCTCTCTGTACAGAATCCACCTTAGCAGCAGCGTGCTCTGGAGGCTCTCATTGCAAAGGAAAGGCAGAAGGCTTGGCTTGTTTTGGGAATCCATTTAGCAAGTTTAAACATGATTTTGCTGCAAGTAGGCCTGGCCATGGGGAGTTACTCAAGTAGGTTCATGTGGTGGGAATTGTTGGTGTTCCTAACACGGGTTTATGGTAAGAATCGTAGCAGCTGCTGATGTTGAGGACCAAACCTCAACCTTTCCTCAGCGTGTAACACATCTCCAAATATCTATATCTACATCTCTATGGGTCTCTCTCTATAGAGTGGTGTTACCTTATGCTGTTCTGCTGTGGTGGGAACCCTTTTACAGGGATTCGGAGGTCAGGAACCTCTTTCAAGGAAGAAATTTCAGCCTTTCATATTTCCAGAACCTTCCAAGGAAAAATTGCAACAAAACCTGATGAATTTCAGGGATTTCAGGCTGAGTTTAAAAGTGGAAATACACGACACAGGTAGTGCAAAGTTATGCTATAGCAGCCAGCATCACTTAAGAAAGATCTACTCCTCTGAAACCCTAAGCCTCAGTTTCTACACACCCGTCCTGTACAAGGTATAGATTTAAACTGGAACAGTGTCTGTCTTCATCATTCTAGTTTAAAACGTTCTTTTTCCTCCATTCTCCATTTGAACCTTAGGACTGTGATTGGGCACCGACTGCCTGTAAAATACAGCATTTGTAGCTCACATCTGGACTGTGTCTCTGAGGTTGCTGGCATGGCCAGAGCATGCCAAGGCAGATTTCGGATCAGAATCAGCCTGAGGGGATGTGAAAGGTTTACATTATGCTGTGTGAAGCAGAGACCCTCAAATCAGGCAAACAACTGACTTTGTGCTTAGACGTAAGAACATTCTGACACCAGTTGAGAGCAGGATTCCCAGGGCAGGACCAATGTGTCTGATGCTTTGAAACCATGTTAGGCACCTCGGTCCTATACAAGAATAACAGCGCTCTGAGTACTGTTAAATCTGTGATTCCTGACCTGCTGTTTCTATACAATCCTCTGTGAGGGGGAAATGGGATCATCTCCCTGACAAAGATGTTTCACCACCTTTTTCCTGCCTCAGCAGCCCCTCGTGGGTACCCTTCACACTTCTCCAACCAGCTGCTTGTGCCTCCCCGAAGGAGTCCAGCTCTGTGCTGACTTCAGAAGAACATGTTTAAGTGCATTCCTGCGTCAGAGTTAATATTAGTGAGTAGAACAGCGTAATAAGGATTTGTGGAAGATGTAACCTCCTTAGTAATCCATGATATTTGGCTGCCTGGCTTTGATATCATAGTTGTCAGGAGAAATAACAACTCTGGTTTGCAAGAGCTCTCATGATTTCCAGATTTACTTTTATTTCAGGCTACAATAAACCCAAGGCTATTCCCTTTCAAAACAGTGACATGAAACTATCTGGGTTTCTTCAGATCAAAAGCATCCAGGCTGCTCTATCTAGAAGGGAGTTTGGCCTGCACCCATCATGATGTTAACATCTGTAATCCCTGTAAACTCTCTCGGCTTTCATGAAGCAGTTTCATTGAAGCACATCCTAAAAGGATTCCATCTTGTGCACGTAGAGGTATTTTCACACACTTTACTGGGGTATAATATTACACTAATGTGAAGCACGTGGTTAATTGTGGTTCAAAGAGCCTTACTTTCTACAGAGCCACTTGACATCCTCTGAGTCTTGCTCTGCCACCCGTCACTTTGCTTGTCCTTGCTTCCTTTGTAACTTCCTTGGGGAGTGGAACTTGTTTGTTTGATGGTTTATCATGGTAAAAAAATTGGTCAGCACCACAGCAGAAGGGCTTGTTTTCATTTACACACATTATTCCTTCAGGTGGGAAATTCAGAAGCACTATGTGTAGATGGGAATGATGCTCTGAGTGTTTGCCAGCTTCCTCATTACCGCTGTTTATGTATTGGAAGTTACAGCAAATGCTGGCCTGGGTTTAAATGGGAAGATTTATGATCCATACCCACCATCAGGTGCTCATTTGGTAAGCCACTGTGTCGGCACAGGGACAACTGTAACTGCTCATGTAGCCATAGATTGGTGCCATTCTGGCACTGCAGAAATCCGTTTGAGCCATGGTACTTGCACAGAGATGGAGCAGTAGTTCATGGAATCATAGAGTAGTTTGGGTTAGAAGGGGCTTTCAAAGCTCATCTAGTCCAGCCCCCTGCAATGAGCAGAGACATCTTCAACCAGATCAGGTAGTCCAGAACCACATCCAGCCTGCCCTTGTCTTTACTGGGGTTGTATTTTTTGCACAGGAGGAAAGCTGTCCAGCCCTTGAGGTCCCCTAGTTGGTACAATGGGATCATAGAATGGGGTATTTGGGAATGATTTCTGAGACAATTTCATAAAAAGCTGGAGGAAATGAGCCCCAGAGCTGCTGTTGGATCATACTGGGGGAGTCTGAGATGTGTAACTCAGCACTCATCAGTTACAGGCTGTGCTATGAGCTCATTCTTTGCACTAAAGGAAGCAGTTCTGAGGTGCCTGCGAGCAGCTGCCTTGTGTTATCACTTAAATCAGCTGCAGCAACTGGGTGCAGGGAAAATGTTTCCTGCATCATTACGTAGTTCTCATCTTGTACTATTATGTTAACAGCCTGGGAAAATGGCTTTAGGATTGTGCTGTCACATTGAGTGTGAGGAGGAACTTGGCCATCAACCAGCGCAGATCTTAATAGCAGTTAATCCAAGCTGACCACCTTCACAAATTTACAGTTGATGTCTAAAGATTAAACATTTTCTTATGCGTTACAGCAGATACGTTGTCTTTCTCTTTCTTTAAGCAAGGTTGGCAAGTGCTCTACAAAACAATCTTCTTCTTTGAGCATTTATATGATTTCAGTGACATCAGCTTGGACATGGCATCGTGCTTCAATGTGTGGACTTGCGTGTGTCAGTGCTGAGCTCCTTTGCTGCGATTCAATGGTTACTGTAAGTGGAGAAGAGGACTCTCTGTGCCTGGCTTCACCCACTGATAAAAGACATTACTATTATTAATCTCCCATCACCTTGTGAGGGATGGAAAATGCTCCTTGGGTTATGGACTTTCACTCCCTGCCCTTGCAGGTGGGAGCCGTTCGTGCTTCCTTCAGATTCCACTCCTGCCCCAGTTTTACTTTCCTCACCATTATGTATCTCATACTTCACATTTCATCCCAGTAAAGGCATCAGTGTTTGATTGCTTCCCCAGTGCTGCTGTCTGAGATGCACACATTTGGTTGGTGGCATTTCCAGAATCAAGACAGTTGTTTTCTTACAAATCACAGCATCTGTGGCCTTGCCATCAGTAATGAGCTGCTCAGAGCCCTTGGAATCAAGCTGACACTGAAATAATGATGTTTGTGTTAAACTTTCAGTGCCTGTGTATGTCAGTGTTATAGACTGAAATGAAATAAGAAATCATAGGGCAGTTTGAAACAATTAAAGTGTAAGGGCCCTGGCTCAGCTTTCAAAACATCCCTTGATGTTTATCTTCCCTCCAGCATAAATCAGCTCTCTTCTAGATGAGCAATGTTCTTAAAGAGCCTCTTGCTGTCCCAGCAAGTTTATTTAACAGGGGAAAAGCAATCTGTAACTCCCTGTGTTTCTATGTCTCAGAATCTCATCATTCACATGGCTTCCCTATCTTGACTTAGGAATTCACAAACATTAATGGAGATTTCTCTTCACTGCAGTACTGCGATATAAAGAATACTCTGCCTCAAGAGGGCAAGGGAGCAGGTTAAACTGGCCCACGTTAAGCAGGACATCTGTATTTGTGTAAAATTCAATAGGGTGCTGCTTTGTACTTTCTTCACACAGGGATAATTGTGAGATTAGGAGGAACTCTTCCACTTTCTGGGCAGCTGTGGGCACATGAAGTTTACTTTCTCTTACCTTTTCATATGCAGCCATCTAGTAATCATTTAGCGTAACGCTGCTGCTTCTCCTCTCACACACCCCCTTTCCAGCAGCATAGGAGGCAATGGTGGGAAAGATGGTGAGCTTTATAGCCCTGTAAGAAAGCTCTGTAAGGTTTATTCTTTAGCAGGACAGCAGTAGATCAGTTTACTCCCCAAGAAATACTCAGCCTCAGCACGGCAGGGAAATGCACGCTCCAGAGTCTCACCTACATAGCTAAAGGCTGCTGCTGCTGCCTGCTTTTAATAAGTCAGATACACCTTCAGATTTCAAGTCTATTTTAGACTGCCATGAGGGAGGATTCAGCTTGTTGAGCTCACTCTTTTGTGTTCCAGAGAAGTGAGGCTTGAAAGTGTCTTGGTTGTAGCAGACAAAGTACTGAAGAGGAGGCCTAAAGCAGGAGTGGGTGCCCAGAGATGTCTGCAAAGGTCCTAGCGAAGGCTCTGGAAAAGATAAGAGGAAAGTCAGTAGTTTCCATTTGTGGGGATTGGAAAAGATAGAGGGGTTTGGACACTGAGAGAACTTAAAAGCTGCAAGTGCAATTCAACCATAACTATTGCTTTTAACTCCATTTAGCCAGGTCTCATGCTCTGTGCTCTGACACGCTGTCCTCCTGTCCCAGGGCTGGGGTGCACCAAATCATGGCAGTTCCCAGGCACAGCCCCAGAGAAGACTGAAGTTAGAATCATAGCATTACAGAATAGTTTGGGTTGGAAAGGACCTTAAGATCATCCAGTTCCAATTCCCCTGCCATAGGCAGGGACACCTGACAGCAAACTATGCCACCCAAACTAAACCATGTACCCAAGTTCAACAGGAATGAGGAATGGGAAGGTCCTGGGTGGTGAACAGGGCAATGTGGGCAGAACATGGGAATTCTATCCCGTTTCTTTGNAGGACACCTGACAGCAAACTATGCCACCCAAACTAAACCATGTACTCAAGTTCAACAGGAATGAGGAATGGGAAGGTCCTGGGTGGTGAACAGGGCAATGTGGGCAGAACATGGGAATTCTATCCCGTTTCTTTGAAAAGTGGGGCGAAAAGCCCCAGCTGACATTGCAATAAATGCTGGAATTACTGAAAGCTTTTAAATAGCTGCAGCAATGGGCACGATTGTGTCTCATACACAATCTATTAATCAATAAATTCCAGTGTCTTCATTCCTTATTTGTTCTTTTAGAGGCTAGATCTTTATCAGGCTCTTCAAGTCCAATAAAGGCATGAAAAGAACTATGGACAAATGAACTTCTGTCTTAATACCTCGTTTTTAATACTTGGGGCAGGTTCAGTATGGCAACGTCAGTGTCCGCTATGACACAACCACCTCCTTTTCCCTAGCTACATTTTGGGTAGCTGAAGGATACAGCTTCCATGGATTACAGAAGAGGGCAGTGATGNATGACACAACCATCTCCTTTTCCCTAGCTACATTTTGGGTAGCTGAAGGATACAGCTTCCATGGATTACAGAAGAGGGCAGTGATGTTTCACGTTTTGGAACTAGCATCACCAGCTATACAAAAGCTCCTGCTCCCCTTAATGCAGACATAGAAATGGCCAAGGTGTGCTCTTGCAATCTTATTTTCCTCAAGAGAAGCAGTCCCAGCTTGGAGGAAGCAGTAATGGCAGTGCATTGCACAGAGCACTCCTGAGACCCCTCTGGCTCAAAGGGCAAATTCACAGCCATATTTCAAGCTGTACATAAAAATGCTAACTACCTGTTACCTGTTAGCTTCACCATGTGGTTTGTTTGGCCTCAGACCTTCTGACATTACAGCTTGTTAATGGCATTTTTGTGATCCCCATTCATAGTGCTCTGCCTTGCAACCCTCATTTGGATTGTTAAAACAAGTGAGCATATGTATAAAGCAGACAGGCTTCTATGCTAAGAACAGCTTGCATTGTCAAGATATCACATGCCAGGTTTGATGGATTGTGTGATTTTAAGTGAGTTCACACATGCAAATGCATGACAAGGCAGTTTCATTATAATACTGCATGTGGTACCATATTGTTGTACAGCTCCTGCTGCACGGAGTACACAGGATGGACAGTGTTACTGAGTGGTTCCCCATAAGAAATGTCTCTTCATTGTTTGCTGTACCTGCCTTAAACTAATAATAGCAAATAGGTGTAGCTTGAGGGGTGGGAATCGTGGAAGCAATGCCAAGCATCTTCTCTTCTCCTGCTTTTCACCCATCCACAAAGCTGCTTCCAGACCTGCGCCCTCACCTCATCAATCTGAGCATGTCCTCCTTTCTGCATCTCTTCCTTTGCTTCCCTTTATGCCTTACATGAACAAGGGCTTTCTCAATCTGGTTCAAGAGGTGTTTCAGCTCTTCTCTGCATTTCTTACCCCTGACGTCCTGCTGGGCCCTCAGGATGCTCTGTAGGAGTCAGGAGGCTCATTTTGACCATTATTTTATAGTGAGGTTGCTCTTGCATTCCAGCTGTCGTGGTGTGGTCTTTATCCCTCACTTCCAAGTTTTTCCAATGCCTTTTCATACGTAAGAAGTGATTGTAAGCCTCCATCAACTGTACTATTGTATAACTTAGACTTTGCTTTTTCTTTGATTCCCATTGGAAAACTGGTTACAGTTAAACACCTTGTGACAGAGATTGTGACAGTTTCCCTGGGTGCTGACATGTGTCAATCTCTGTCATGTTTGCTTTATCCTGTCAGCTGTTCTGTGCATGGGATGCAAGGGGTACACTGCCCCTGAGGAAGCTGGGAACTGGGTCCTCATCCTTGTCTGGTACCTTGGTGAGCAGCTCTGCCTCTTTGGGCAGATATCTGCCTTGTCAAGTTCAGTCTCTGCTGTTCAAGAAGTAGAAGCATTTGTTAAAAGCCTTATGAATAATTAACCAAGTCAATTTTAATACAATGAAAGCAAAATCATTTCCTTGGTAAGTTTACATCTAAGCAATTATTAAAACCTTCAATTCCAAAGTTGATCAGATGATTTATGTACAGCCCTCCATGCAGCTCTGAGGTGAAAATGCTTCTTGATTAAAAGAAATCTATTGTGCATACACTCCATTGCCAAAGGGATTCTCATCTTAGAACATCTCTCAAATGACAAAAGGACACAGAACCTTCCATTCATTGCTGAAGCAAACACACCAGGAAGAAAAACAACCTCATCCTTGATTTATGCTGAAATTCAGTGCCCCGATCACCAAAACCCATGTCCCTTTCCATATTGGAAGATTTTACATGGTCTCATTTACCTTTTCTACAGCTATATCAGTGCTTCAGCTCCAGCATTCCATCTGAATTCACAGATTGACAGAGCCTAATTGCTGTCATTATCTGGCCTTACTTTTATAAAATATTAGCTACACATTTTGTGAAAAACACTAGTATTTGGCATTTCCTCTTTCTGTTTTGCTTTATTTGTTGGTATATTTCACAATTGTCCTTTTTTAGGGTGTATGTGAATAGTCAGGACATTACCTGCATTACAATGCATTACAATGCCATTGCATTACCAACATATGACCTGAACACAGAAATGATGAGGAGAAATGAAAGGATGTTACTGGGAGAGACCACACCATCACCTATGGACTAATGACCTAGAAACACCCACCCAGCTATCACAGCCCAGTCTACATGGTGTAATTAGCCAGAGGTGCACCACAAACAGGAGATGAAAGCTGTGTGCTCACCTTCCTCTATGATGGAAACTGCGTGTTTACCAAGGCACAAACCCTCATTTGAGGACATCAAACACTGAAGCCTGGCTTCAGATAAAGGCACAGATTTAAGTCCTGTTTCTGCCTCATTAAGGCCCAGCGGGCAAATCCAGGTTCTTCAGGTCAGAAGCCTTTCAGTCACTCGTGAAGCATTATTCTGCAGCTTCAAGAGGAGAGCACCTTCACAAAATGCACATGTTCTGCCTCAATCCAGATGTAAGAGAGGTGAGCAGAAGTCTGAGCTGCACACAGCCCAAGTCCCTCCTGGTGGCCAGCAGGCTTGCTTACAGGTAGTAGCTGTGACAGTTGTCCTTTTTGGGAAGCAGACTCTGTTATCTACCCCTAAGGCCAGAAGAAACCAATGATATTGAGATGGGAAGACTCTGCCCTCTCCATTGTCCCACTGCAGCAGTTTCAGATGGGGCAGAGTAGTGTGTCTGGGGAAAGTTCTTCCCAGCTTCCTGATTTCTGCTTGCTTTCAGCAAAGTAGCTTGGGAAGGGAAAGGAAGAGGAGGGAGAAAGCAAGAAATGTAGAGGAGGGAAGCATGAGATGTCCTCACTTGCTGAAATGTAAAGAGAAGGAATCATGTGGAAAGCAGCTTTCGCCATGGTGGCCTGTACCATGCCTGCCTTCCTCTGCCATGGGCATTGAGTTCTCCCTAAGCTAGTCCAAGGTGCGTAAGAACTCTGTACTCAACAGCAACCTGTAATCTTTCACTATCTGTTGTCAGATACATCTGAAAAAGGACCATGGTGTTCCTGGGTCTTATCCCAAGCAGTGTGCTGCAGGATCAGCATCTCTGCTGGAAGAACAGTACTCAAAATCTTATTCCTTGATGTAGTCCTCGAGGGTTTGGAAGATGTCTTTTTGGGAATAATTTGAATGCGCTGTGGATTGTGGTGTATACTGCCAGTGATATTATTGGGGTTTCCCATTGAATTCTAGGATGAATTACCTCATAAAATCACAGGCTGGTTTGTGTTGGAAGGGACCTTCAAGCTCCTCCATTCCCAATCCATGCTCCCACGGGCAGGGACCCCTTCCACTGGAGCAGCTTGCTCCAAGCCCCTGTGTCCAACCTGGCCTTGAGCACTGCCAGGGATGGGGCAGCCACAGCTTCTCTGGGCCATCACCCTGGGCCAGCACCTCAGCACCCTCCCAGGGAACAGCTTCTGCCTCAGAGCTCAGCTCAGGCTGCCCTGTTCTGGCAGGTTCAAGCCATTCCCCTGTCCTGTCCTTACAGGCCCTTGTCCAAAGCCTCTCTCCAGGTTTCTTGTCAGCCCCCTTTAGGTATAAGAAACTGCTATAAGGTCTCCCTGGAGCTTTCTCTTCTCAGGCTGAAGCCATTTATCTTTCTCCACTAGTGCCTACTTAATTTAACCTCTTCCTCCAGCCAGACCTCAGCCCTTCAGTTAAGTTCCTGGAGTAAGAACTTAGGCCAGGCTGTCCTCTGCCAAGGAACAGCAGGATGGGTGAGTGGTCACTGTGTGGCCTGAGTGTCAAGGTTCCCTGTCAGAAATACTTCTCTGAACTCCTGAAGTTTTTAATGGAGGCATCAAAGCCCTTCAGATTAAACACAAAGTGCTTTTGATGTGCTTAAGCTTTGCAGTAATAAGCCTGTAGACCCAAGCTGGGAAATAATACTAAATATAAACCCTTCCATTTGTAATAGTTAAGAAATGGAACTGGAAGCTGTTATACAATTTCATGTGGTATCATTGGTAAAGATGATGTTAATAAGTTGATATCTGCTCTTGTTGGATCAAGAAGTCACTTTACTTCCCTTATTCTGGGATCAGCAGGGTAGCATTAAGCATTTGTGGCTGGTCTGCTTCCCCAAGGTCACTTTAATTAACCAAAATAACAGCAGGTGATAGAATATTTGAGCTAAAATGTAAATAGCAGTGAAGATAAATGAGGAATAACTCCAAATGCATGTTCCAGCAGCACTGGTAATGGATAAGTTGTATCAGGTCTTATTTGTTACAGAGGTACGTGGAAAGCTGACTGCCTTTAAATCAGACCCATCCATCTGGGCAAGCTGCAGGACAGTTAGTGTCTTGCACAATGCAAATTGGAATCTGTTGACGATAGCTTTTTAAATGTCTTTACCTTATGTCTGTGCCTTACGCTTGATTACCTTGGTCTAATTGCTCACTGGATGGGAAAAACAGGCAATGTAGAATCAAAGAGAAGGTACTCGTGATCAAGTGCCAGCAAAGGCTTTTGTGAAAGTGCTAACGTGTCCTTTCTGTCAAAAAGCCACACTTTCGGGAGTGCATTGGTGTATTTGTATACTGGGGGGAGAAAAAGGCAAGTCTTGGTGGATCTAAGTCTATCACACAATCTCCCCTCTCCCCCCTGCCTCATTGCCCAATCCAGGCAAATCCACACAGGGAACACCATGCTTAAGCATTTAGTGCCGGAACAGACATTTAGTGGAATTCTGAGTGTCTGGGATGCATTCCGAAAGCCCTGCGCCAGGGGTTTCTCATTATAAAAGTCTGCGTTTTGAATCCCTGCAGCACATACAAAGTTTGGTGATCCTGGCACGAAACCATCTGGGATTTGCATGTGTTAAAAAGGGTCGCACTGGGTGATGACTTTTACATGTTAATTCCATGGGGACAGCTGAACTCTGAACTCCAACTGAAGAATGATTTTAGAGTTACCCTCATGTGTAGGCAGATTGATGAGAGCAGGATGTGCAAAAGGCCTGCCATTGAACCAAACCATGTCAGGGAACAACCAAAAGCATCTGAGACATTCATAATTCTGCTAAATGCCTGTTTCAGCACTAAATGCACAAGCATGGTATTCCCCACGTGGATTGGATTGGATTTGGCAATGCATGCTCTACTTCTCTTTCCTCACTTTCAGTGCCGAATGCTTGGGAAATCTTCTTTTAGTTATCTAACTTCAGCTCTTTGGCCTGTTTTGTTTGGAAAGTCCTAGACTGTAGCTGCACTTACACTCATGGCTTGCTGGGGAATACTGATTTAACTGAGCACAGCTTCACCTGGTCCTGTTTAACATCCTAATCCTACACAGACCCAAAGTAATAGCTGTGCTTCTGCAGAACACAGCACCTCTGGAAGCTGCAGTGTGTTAAACTCACTCTGGGACTCATCCTTCCCTTGCTCCTGCACACCGCTGGATTTGGTGCAGCTATTTATTTTCCCCTCTTCATTTTAGAACAAAGGCAAAACTTATGGAAATTTCTGGGATAAACAGAAGCACATATGGGGAAAGAGAACAGTAGGGAAGGTGCTGCGGTGGGCAATACTCCTGTGTCTTACATGAGCATCATTATTGTACCACAGCAAATACTGACTAGTTGAAGAGGAGGAATTACAACACATGTTTTACTCTACCTACCAGAATGGTATGTGCCTAATTACTCCTAACTGTGTAAGCACATCTCCACATTTCCCATGACATAGTAGGCTTTGTGTTTAGTACTCACAGACCATGTGTTACAACCCAGTACTCCCACTGCTTGAGTATTCCCATCTTATCAGAAACGTCTGGGTTAAAGTGCCCACCTCTTCTGGTTATATCTGCAGAAACTCTTGCCTTATTTAGCACTGCATCTGTCACTAGAATAATGATTCTTCTTGCATCCCTTCTTCACATGCTTTCTGAACTACCTATAAGGGGAAGCGATACATCTGTAGGGGAAGGTCACATAACACTGGGAAGAGGCAGGAGGCTTCTGTCAGTTACACAACCTGACAACGTGAAAATAGTGTTGGAAGTTATCTGAAGCATTTTAGGATATATTCGTTTATTTGGCATTTATCTTTCTGGAAGGCTTAAAGTGACAAATGACCTGGAGAGCTTCATGGGCACATCCGCACTGTTCCAGAAGTGCAGAGCTAGAAGACAACAGGTCTTAGTTCATGCAAAGCTGGGGGAGTTGGATTTTGTCCTGTTCCCTTTCCGGATGGCTGAACACTGCAGTGTTCCCTGGTACCTATTGTTATCTATTAGAAGTCAGTTTGTTGTAGTTGCTGACCTAGGACAGGCAAAGCAGGTTATGATCCACAGAGCAAAAAGAATGGTGCTCCCATGGCTACCCCCTTGGTGACAGCAGCAATCTTGTCATCGTGACAGTGAGCAGCTTTGTTTACAGTGAGAAGTCAGAAGTGATGCTATTCATAGAATCCCAGACTGGTTTGTGTTGGAAGGGACCTTCAAGCTCCTCCAGCTCCAACCCCTGCTCCCACGGGCAGGGACCCCTTCCACTGGAGCAGCTTGCTCCAAGCCCCTGTGTCCAACTTGGCCTTGAGCACTGCCAGGGATGGGGCAGCCACAGCTTCTCTGGGCCATCACCCTGTGCCAGCGCCTCAGCACCCTCCCAGGGAACAGCTTCTGCCTCAGAGCTCAGCTCAGGCTGCCCTGTTCTGGCAGGTTCAAGCCATTGCCCTTGGCCTGGCCCTACAGGCCCTTGTCCCAAGCCCCTCTCCAGGTTCCCTGCAGCCCCTTTAGGCCCTGGAGCTGCTCTCAGGTCTCCCCTTCAGGAGCCTTCTCTCCCCCAGGCTGCCCCAGCCCAGCTCTCTCAGCCTGGCTCCAGAGCAGAGCTGCTCCAGCCTTTGCAGCAGCTCCATGGCCTCCTCTGGGCTCACTCCAACAGCTCCAGGTTCCTCTTGTGCTGTTGCCCCAGAGCTGGACTCTAGGAACACAGGTAGGGAGGAGGCCACAGGGCTGGAGGTCTCTCCAGAGCAGAGTAGAAGGGGAGAATCATCTCCCCTGACCTGCTGGACACACTATCGTTGACGCAGCCCAGCACACAGTGTGGCCAAAGATACCATCTGAAATGCAATTTGCTGCTTAGCAGTTGGGTTTTCACAGGTGTTGAAAGGTTAGATGTAGAATACAATCAGACAGCACTTGCTTTTAACATTTAGAGATGTCTGAAGTTGGTTCCTGCAGGTGATTGATTAGATCTGTGGGCGAGTGTGCTCCTTTCTTTCTTCTTCATTAGCACACAGAAGAAATTACTTTCTTGCTGAACCCAAAGCACCAAACAATTCCTTGGAGCTTGACCTCAGAACTGAACATTGCAGTGGTGTTGAAGAGCAGGAGGATTTGATAGCGTTACTTTGAAGAGACCAAACTTGTTACTAAACAATCTCCTGACTTTCCCTGGGGGGGCTGTCAGAGAAAGGGATTCAGTGGCTGTTGCCAAGCACCTGCATTAGCAGAAGATTCTCAGCATCATGAAGTACTTCAGGCCAAGCTCTTTGCCAGAACATGTGTTCTTCATGTCATTCAGATGCTCCTCTGGAGTCCTTCTCTTTATGGAGAGGGAACCTGTGAGACAGTGATGCTTTCAGTTGGCATCGCTCAGGGTTTGCCTTCATAGAATTGTTGCTGATGCCCACCTTTACAGCTTTACTGCTGATTAAAAATGCCTGTACTTAGTCCAACAAGTTCACATTCTCCCTTTCCCTTTAGTTTACCCAGAAAATGGCCAGTTACTTAATCTGTGTTTTTAAACCATCATTGCAGTGTGTCCTTGCCATGTTTTTGCACATTGTGCTTATAAAAGAACAGATAATTTAAAGTTGTTTTTAATTTAGGGATCATATTTGCCCCTGGTATGTTTAGACCAGTTTTCAGCCTTGCCTTATGGGTGTTTGTGCTCATCTCTTATCACCACACTATCAGCTAGTAGCTATGATGCTTTGAAAATCCAAGCTTCAAGAGTGAGTCAGACTCTTCATGCTATTCATTTATTTTTTGCTACTTAAACCATCATTCTTAATACATACTTCAAATGCAGTAGTGGATTTTGGAGGCATTTGAGTTCTTCTTGTGTTATTTAGCACATCAGTGCTTCAGAGGCTCCATTATAGTTGTTTAGGTCCATATGGCAGGCATCATGTATGTACAGGACATAAAGATGTTAGTTTTACACTTCTGCACAGCTCCCTTGCCTCTCCCTAGTGCATATCTAAGGTTTGAAATTCCAGATGAAATACTGCATTTGCTTTACATCTGCTTGATAGATGTTTCTGGTTTAATATCACAGTCACTAGCTGCAGGTTTGCTGTGTGTAAAAGGCCACAAAAAAAGGCACTTCTATTATATTACTGTTAAAGGACAAAATAGCATTTGATATTAAGCTTATTGTATCATTTGGCTTTTTTGGATGCCACTATGCACTTTAAGTTAGCTTAGCCAGCTCAGCTGGTAGAACTTTTTTTCTTGCCTATGTCTCCTANTTAAGCTTATTGTATCATTTAGCTTTTTTGGATGCTTCTGCAAGAACTAGAGGTTACCAGTACTTCAGTGGCTACTTCAGTAATAAAGCTGTATGAGGATCATGTCTTTTCTTATTGTTGTTTATAGCTCTGGTTTATAAGAAAGAGGTGGTTCTACTGGCCAGGCGGAGTTCTAAGTTTGCTGTGAGTAGAACTGAGATTTTTGCCTGTAATGCCTCTACTGTTCCACATGTCAGCTCCAACATGTGAGCTTGCAAAGGCTTTGTTGCTCAGTTTATGCCTTGTTCCCTTGCAGCAAAGGGACAGAGGACAGGAACAGATTGAAACCATGTTTGTTGCATTGTCTGCAGCTATGTTCTGTACTTTTATCTGAATTTTACAGTCAGCATTGCAATTAGTTTAAGCACCCCTCCACAAACATACACAATACAGCACTGCATGGGAGGCTGATGAATGTTTCTTTTAACACATACTTCAACTGTTACTTGTTGCATACTGACCCAGAGCTATCATTTTTAAAACACCCCACTCTGTAGATCTTTCAAATAGCTCTGGTTTCTGCTGCTTTGTGATTGTTTTAATGAACATTCTGGCAGGCATTTTGATAGCAAAAGGAATCGAGCAAATACCAGTCTATTGATATACAACAAGTACCGAGCTGCAGTCATGAGTAGTCACACGAAGTGACTCCCTCACTGCTTCTCCTCTGCTTGGAAGACTAGAAATAAACAAGGGGCTTTACATCAGTTTTAACACATATTGCTTCAAAGCAGCATTTTGGGATCCGTTACTTTCATTATATACAAATAACTTCTCAAAAGGGTTTTTTTAGTATGAAGCATTATTAAGGTTAGAAAATTGAATCTTCAGGTGAATTCAGAGTCAAAGACTCTAAGAAAATGATCATACTTCAGATACATAAATGTGATGCGATTCAGGGGATCAAGCATGAAGTTTTTGTATAGTCCAAAGGAAGGTACAGGTATCTTTGGCCAGAGCTCCTAGGACCTGAAAGGAACTCTGAGTTTCCTGCTTCCCCCTCTTGCTATTGCAAACTCAGTCCGAGGAATTTGCTGTGTAGTAGGTGTGAATATATATGTGAATGGTGAGAGGTGCCCATAGCAAAGGGGTAACAAACTTTGCTTGAATGGAAGGGGTAGAAGTGTTGAAGGGGCTTAGATTGCTTTCATTTAGTCCTAAGAAAAAAGCAGGGCAACTTTTCTCTTAAGGAAGGAGATTTATGTGAAATGGAGGTAATTGTGTCTTTGACCTATGGACTGGATTACTTAATCTGGGGTTGTGAATTGCAAAAGCTGAATTCCTTTTGAAACCTAGTTATGAAATCTCTCGAGAGGATGAAATAGAGTTCTGGTTTTATTAGAGAAACTTCGGCAAGGGTGACTTTGTTTCATGTAATTGCTTGGGGACCTCTGTCTGATCTCTTCACTTGAAGCTAATACTACAGGCTTTAATTGAGCAAGATTCCTCTTGAAGTGGTAATAGTTTGCATCCTGAGACTCACTTCTAGAGCTGAATGTCTCAGAGAAAAATGAATTTTACTCCTCTGCACAGAGAACTGCTGACAGCAGCGCTTCCTGATGCCCCTCCAGTCGGAGTCTCAGCACTTCCAGAATGAAATCCCCTTTCCAAGTGGTTCAAATGCAGCAATGAGAACTTTGCCCTTCCTAAAATACACTGTGCGTGTCCACAGGTGTGGACAGCCCAGACTTCAAACCCGAGGTAACAGGTTGACAGCCTTAAAAGAAGCAAAATAAGCCAGAACGTGCCTCGTTTCCTCTCTTTCCTAGTTTGGGTTGTTTTATGAGCATATGACTAATTGTTTTAAACTCATGATTATCACAGAATTCCAGGAGCATGGATAAAATCAATGACGATTTCCTGCTTGAAGTACTGTTTTAACTTACAGGAGGCAATTCCAGGTGTGTCAGACTTGTAGGGAAGAGAGAAAGCCAAAGTGTTTCAGGCTGATTTTTAAAAGACACTGAGAAGGGACAAGGAAATACATGTTGGGGGAGAGCAGGCAGAATAAAGGGCAGACAAGGCAGCATATTGCTTACAAACAGCAACTTGTACATGTCTTAAAGCCTAGCTCAATGTATGAGATCAGGGCAGCGTGGGAGAGTGCAGGTTACTCTTATCCATGAATGTTATCAGGAAAGAAGTAGTTGGGTGATCCTGGGCTGAAAAGGGGTCTCAACATCAATGAAATCATTTGTGTGGGTTTAAGGAACTGAGAGCCTTTTTGGTCTCTAGTGTCAATCTTCTTTAAGCAGGTGCTGTAAAACCCTGCTGTTGCCAGTTTCGATTTCTGTTGATTCTAAAAGTAGCAGGCTCAGTGATTTGGTGTTGCAAGTAAAAGCACTTCTTGCTGAAACGTTTGTATTTATTGATGAGACAATAGGGGTTCCTTAGTTTTAAATTCTTGGAACCTTTCTTTAGCTGAGAAAACACGGAACAGTCGCGTTGCAGACTGCAGTGACCTGCTGCATCCTCAGGCTCTGAAGCAGGTTCAGTCATGATTCCATTCAGTACTCAAAAGTGGGTCCAAGGAAACAGAGAGAATTCCTTCAGAAGGAGGAACCCAGTGAGAATGCATATTTATTTATCTGCCTCCTCCTACTAGAGGGAAGTAGTTGGTGTTGGTAATAGAGCTTTTCTTAGGGACTGCTTCAGGTAAGAGCACCAAAGCCTTGTAGCTTTGGGGAGGCATTGCTGAGCTTGGATTCTTCAGTCCTACTTCAAGTTTCATACCCTGGCTGTTAATACAAACATGCAGCATGATTTAAGATAAAATGATAAAGGAAAGGCTAAATATGAAGTGCATGTATTTTGTTGGTTCAGGTTTTTTGGGGGGGTAACCTTTCCCCTTTTGTTGGATTTGCCTTGCTTTGCACACTCATGATAAACTTCCAGAGGCCTGTCTAGGTGAGCAATTAATAAACCTGGTTTAGGCAACTGGCTCTCAATATCAGGTAAAAAATGTTTCCATCCTATGCCAGGTTAGTCAGCCTTGTAGTAGCCTGTCAGGATGGAGCCAAAGGAGGCAACTATTAATCTTGGAAGGTAATGCAGATAGCGATGGAGCGGTGTTTGTTGCTGCACAGGCATTTCTCTGCCTTTGCTCTATTTTTGGCCTCTTAATGATGCCTGCGGGGACTATAAGCATCCCATCAAGCTTTGCATATTAATTCAAGTTTCCAGCAACTTTGTAGTGCAAGGAGAACTATGCTTAGAAAGGCAGAAAAGGAGTGAGTCGACAGGCTGTGATGCCTACCGTCTTTGCTGTTCTGTGTTAAGAAGCAGAACAAGACAGCCAAAATCCTTGCTGACTTGTGGTCAAATCCTAGAAATGTTCTCCAGGGATGATGTTTTGGTTTTGGCAGCTTTCATGGAGCAGATAACTTGTCAGGATAAGGCCGATAAGTCTTTGTGTGTTTATCAAGGATTGCCGTGCTGCTATTCATCACATAGTCACTGCAAGTTTGGGTGGCGTCATGAGCTTGAGTGTTCAGCCAGATTTCTTTAGTGACCTACCTTGGGTTTGATCTGAAAGGGTTTTGTCTGCGAGGCATTTACATTCCCCAGGGATTTGTCAGGATAATGACAGAAGTATTACTGCATTTCTTTTAATGATATCTGCAGTAACAAGCTAGACAAGTATAAATGCTCTCTGAAAATTTAGATGAAATCCTCTCTGAGTTATGTGTTGCCTTCTGAGAGAAAGCTTTCAAGTGGAAAGAACACACAATGAGTATTTTAGCTGACCTCTTTGATCACATTGACACTGAAGATATCCAGTGTTTCTCCTCCTCTTTGAGACCATACTATTTTCTATACCACAGTATGGTGCAGTGGTAGAGAAGAGGCTGTTCTGAGTGCCTGGTGCATGCAGGTACATTTTTATTGAAGCAGAACTGATTAAAAGTCATTAATGATTAACATACAATTTGCACATTCAGTGTTCATTGTTGGGGCTGAAATCTCTCCTACTTGACTTCAACCTGAAGAAACCTCCTCAGAAACCTGAAACAAAACTACTTCAATCCTTTCTTTGGTGAAAGGATTTAAAGCAAGAAAGCTTTTCCAGCTGCTGAAAAATGGAGATCACCTACCTTTGATAAGGTTTCTTTAGACTGACAGTGTCTTAGGAGGGGTGTAAAAGTGAAAGTTATCGAGCCTCATTTTAAGGAAAAAGAAATAGCTTTAAAAATAATAAAGTTTTTTCTCTGTTCCTCCTTTATAATGTATAGAATTTTTTAGCAAACCAGATTAATAATTTCAAACTTAATCAGACAACACAGCGCTACTTTTTAAACCTGAAGAAAAGAATCACGATCAGAGGACAGAGCTCTTGATTGCATTCAGAAAGCTGAATAAAAATCTCCACACCACCTCTCCTACACTTTCAGATCTCATAAAGGCATCTTGCAGCTTTGGTGAATGCTTTGATCTGATTTTCTATTCCAAATTGCCCAAAGTCACAGTCCTGAGCAGCGAGGGAAAGAAGGCGCACCCAAGAGCAGTGCAAAAGGGGCAAACCAGCAGCCTTGCTTCTGTTCACAAAACAAGCAAAAATCAAAGCAAATCTGCTTGTATTACTTGATCATAACTGTTAGAGTTCGTATCACTTTGGTTTTTGGCCTGAAGTTTTCTATGTCGATTTCAAGTCTTGATTTACATGGCATAAAACCCCCCAGCATCAATATCAGTCTGTATAATGTATCTATCCTTGTACACTGTTTGTATGTTTTATGGGTCACCCATCCAATAGGGAAGAGGAGAAACATATGGCAGTTATATTGTGCATAATTTCCTCAAACTGCTTCCTGTGCTATTCTTCCTCAGTTTCTGACAAGACTCCTTCTTGAACATTGTGTTGGCAGAATCAGTGCTTCACTGAACTGCTAAAGAGTTAAGTTTTACTCTGTCCAGTTTGACTCTTTCAGCAATGCAGGTATTTATGCTGTATCGGGTTATGTCAGGCCATCCACAGCAGGTTCAGAAGAAGTGAGGCTGTACCCAGGCTTCCCCAGCCCACCCTGGCTGTGTATTACAGAGATGGGATGGAGAAGGTGAAGGGGAATATCCCATCTACATGGCAATTCAGGTACTCGGTGACAGCACCAGAAACAGAACTGTAAGAGGCAGAAACTGCTAGTGTGGCTGGTTTTGCCTCAGGATGGGTTATTTGAGTCTGGAGCACTCACCCAGTTTCTGCAGCATCCTTGGCTGTCTCCATGCAAATAAAAGACGAGGGGGAACTATTTGTAAAAACATCCTAGCTAATTTGGAAATATATTTCAGTAGGTATTTGGAATATTTCATTTCAATTGTTATGTTTCTCATCCTCAATACATGCTTCCCCCCCCCCCCCCCTCCCCCCCCCTAACCTTATTTTG
>NDXB01013922.1:95764-111559 GCA_002631895.1 Agapornis roseicollis
CCTTCTGTCCCCCCCCTTTCCTCCCCTTAAACTACTGATGAATACTGTTCATCCACAAGTATTTATTCAGTGCTGATTTCTTTCAGGAGCACTTCTATTTGCAGCCTATATAAATAATCTCATCTTCTTGCTGTTATGGCAGTGACAGATAATATTTTCTTTTCATTCAGACACCTTACATTACCTAGCTCAAT
The DNA here is from genome assembly GCA_002631895.1 of Agapornis roseicollis. Classification (NCBI taxonomy): domain Eukaryota; kingdom Metazoa; phylum Chordata; class Aves; order Psittaciformes; family Psittacidae; genus Agapornis; species Agapornis roseicollis. Next base: position 95,959 of record NDXB01013922.1, read on the forward strand.
GAGGTTTAAAAAAAGACCCTCCTTCACATGTGAAGCTTCAAAGTCCTTGATGTGCTCAGAAAAGATACTACATTACTTATTGTCATTTTCCTGACATTTTTTATCATTACAACTATAATCACTTTTTTTTTTGCATAAGGTTATTTCTGAAAGCTATAAAAAGAAGAGAAAAAATGGTTTGTTTTGGTTGAGACCACAGAGGCTGTTTTCTAATGAATGCTTCTATTAAAAGCACTGTGCCTGGATTGCATCTGTATTATGAGGCAGCTGAGCTGTATGTATAATATATCAGAAAGGGTAAACAATACACATTTCAAATCACATCCTGACACTGCTGAAGAAGATGTGACTGTCTCATCAGAAAGACCTGAACACAAGCCAAGAGAGCTTGTCGATAGGGTAGCAAGGAGTCTAAGGGGTTTTCAATATGCAACCCCACTCCCTGACCCCCAAGTCACTTGTTTAAAATGGCCCAAATTCCTGATGTATCTGGATTTGTTGCTTACTGAATTTTGGCTCTGCCACTTTCTAAGCTGCTGTCCTCAGTCAGGTTTGGAAAGGATGGACTTCAAGGTGAGCAGGATCTAGTTCCCACTGGTGTGAGGATGACAAAAGCAGGCAAGCTCTCTTGTCTCCCCAAACCATATCAAATAGTTAGGTGTTGCACTCAAATGCCACGGAAATGCATATTCCCTATAAAACAGGACCTGTTGTAAATTGGTGTCTTTTCCTCAGGTTTGATGATTAAAACACAAAAAATACATCCTTACATATTAACTTGAATGTTTTAGTTTTAAGTTGCTATCAGAAGGCCCCTGCAAGTCTTTCTAGTCCTGTGTAACTTCATCTAACCCAACAGGCTTCATGTTTAATGGTTGCAGCTAATCCTTCTTAAAAGCCTTCTGCAAATATTGTTGGTAGGAAAGAGGGGTCTCTGGCGTGAGGCTGATCAAAACAAATAAGTTGCAACTTGGAAAGCCTCATACAGACCTATTCTTTTCCTTTAAAATGCCTGGGTTTTGGCTTGCAGGCATTATTGGACAATGCAGAACGGGAAAGAAGAGGAAAACCAAGTAATCAAGAAAGTAATTGTATCTTCTTTCCACTTCCGTGTTATTTCAACACGAGGCTGCCATTTTTCACTCTAGCGTCTGAGTCTGCCCCTCAGTGCCTGTGTTTTGAGCAGTTGAATAGTAAATCAGAGAATGGATTGGGTTGGAAGGGACCTTCAAAGGTCACATAGTCCAAACCGCCCTGCAATGCACAGGGACATCTTAGAATCATTGAATCATAGACTAGTTAGGGTTGGAAAGGACCTTAAGATCATCCAGTTTAAGCCCCCTGCCATAAGCAGGGACACCTCACACTAAACCATGGCACCCAAGGCTTCGTCCAACCTGGCCTTGAACACTGCCAGGGATGGAGCACTCACAACTTCCTTGGGCAACCCATTCAACCAGCTCAGGCTGCCCAGTACCACATCCAGCCTGGCCTTGAGTGCCTACAGGAATGGGGCATCCACCACCTCTCTGGGCAACCTCTGCTGGTGTTCATAGAATCACAGAATGGTTTGGGTTGGAAAGGACCTTAAAATCACCCAATTCAACCCCTGTCATGTGGGGTTTTACCTAAATCAACCACTGTGGATTTATTTAGGCTGTTGCAAGCTTAGGCAGAAGAGAAACCACACTACCAGAGGCTGTATGTGCTGTCAGGGGCCAGGCTGAGCTTATTTAACCTGTGTTTTCACTTGTGTACATCTCACCACTTGCTTTGTCAAGAGAGGCAGATAAGAGCAGAGAAACAGCAGAAATGGACAACAGGGAAGCCTTGATTGAAAGAGCTCTTCCCCTCCCAGACCTTTGTTTCAGTGTAGTCTTTATTTAGTTAGTTTTTCTTTAGTTTTGTTATTTCTATGTATTATTATTATTATTGTATTATATACACACACACATATACACACAGCGAGGCTCAAGTGTGAGCTCTCGGTAGCTACTGGAACCTTCAACTGTGCTGCTGAGAATGGTGTTTCCACTGGAGAGGCAGCACAAATGATATATACTTTTATATCTATATAAAAGTTATATATGTATAGTTTTATATATATACACACTATAGATATATATAAGCTCTTCTGGTACCACGAAGACAGACAATGTGCATTCACTGCTTCGAAACAGGACCCTTTCCCCGCCGCTGGGCGCTGTTCCGGCCCCTGTGGTGATGCTGGAACCTGCTGGAACCTTCTCGAACCCTCTCGAACCAGCAGGACCGGCCGCGGCCAGCAGGGGGCAGCCCGCGCTCTCCCCTCAGAGGCGGCCGTTACCGGTCACCTCCCGGCGCGGTTGTGACAGTTTGAGCTGCGAATAGCTGGGAATGAAGCTCGGTCCTCAGAGCAGGAGGTTTCTCCTATGGTTTTCCATGGTCTCCGGTGCCTGGATTACATTTAATTCCCTCAGAGTCGTGAGGAAAACTTCGTGCTTGCGAATCTGCTGGTGGGCGGTGGTGCAGCCATTTCCTGGACTGCGGTGTCAGGTGAGTTCTGCCTCCTCATGGCCTTTCGCTGTCAAACTGACAGGGTATTTGCTAACATGCTTTCGGTTTTGTTGTCCTCATAGCTAATACTTCGATATTTATTCATTTTTATCCATGTGAGCACAGCTGGTGGGTAGGATGAGCCTGTGCCTCTGAGGGGCCTTTGTGTTAAAACAGCCCCAAGAAGCACACAAACCAAACCACAAAAGGCAGGTGCATGGGGTTTTGAAGTGTGATCATCTGCAGCATCCACAAGCAAAAGTGAATGCTCGATGAAGCTGACTGTGCAACGCTTGGAACACTCAGTTTCCTGGGTACAATTGTACAGGAAATAAATCCAGAGGAGATGGGAGGTTGTTATTTTGGCTGTAGGGTCACAGTGGGGATGATGGAGGCTGCTAACAACAGCGCAGGAAGAGGAAATAATGTGTGATGGGCATCACAAGGTGGATCATGGTTTTTATTATTGAAAATGGTTAAGTTCCCTGTGGAAATGAATTCAAGGCCTTGGAGATTTTAGTGGTTTTTTTCCTAATTCATAGATTAGACTTACTTTTGTAGTTCTTTTCCCAATTCTGACTTCTCTGATATGGCACACTGTTACCTATATCAGCTTTTTGGTGACATAGGGAGCAGACACAGTTGCACATTGTACTACAGAGTAAAGCTGCTCTGTATAATGCACATGCATAGGTGTGCATTGTATTACAGAGTAAGGCTGTAGATGCTTTTCCTGTTTATTAATGGTGGACTGGTGCAGTTGCAGCTCGTAATTGGAGCATCTTTCCTATATTGTGGCTGTGACCTATGTACTTAAGGAGCACTAGGATAAATGGAATAATTTAGACATATTTGTCTCTAACAAATCTAGTGAGCTAATGTGTTTCTTATATCCTTTTCCCTAACTGAAATCTCAGTTTGCTTTTTCACCACTGGCCGTTTATAACTTCCCCCACTCCACATCTTTCTTTCCTTAAGTTATTGTTCACTATCCCCCAGATCATGGTATTCATACAGTCTCTAGCATATGAGTAAGTAGATTGTGCTGATGTGCACTTACACATGTGAGGTTTCCTTTCAGTATCAACATTCTTGGTAAAGATTCCCAGGGAAGAGCAAGCACTTTTGTGATGTGGTTGAGGCCTTCCTCAGCTCTGCAGCCTCAGCAGCTTTGCCATAGCTGTTTTGTGTCCTGGTCCAGACCCCTTCCTTGCACACTCTGCTGCTGGGTTTATCAGTTCCTGCTGCGGGTGGCCCCTCGCTGGAAGCTGTTTAGCCCCTTACTGAGTTGGGCTGCTGTTATGTTCGGTGTCTCTGGCTGGAGCTGAGTGGAGCTTTCTGAAATGCATGCTCTTTTGAGAGTATGAGAGGCAAGACAGAGCTGAGGAGGCTCGTTTGAATGCCAGGAGCAGTATGGCCACGTTAGCATGTGCTATAACTGAGCCAGCTCAGAAGCTGTAGGCAGTGTAGCTGTATTTTATCCTCCTGAGCAGGCTGAATTAGTCTGCAGGGAACTCTTGGCTCCCTTTGGTTAGAGGGAATGATGCCGACTGCTGCTGTGTCACAGTATTTACTTCATTGGGGCATCACTGACCTGTAACAGCGAGTGAGTGTAAAATCAGTAACTCTTCTAGGTAGAACTGTTGTGTTCATCCATTCCCAAAGTCTTCCTCTTTCCTTGTGCCTGAAGGGTGTACATATCACCTCTGATAGCTGGTTGGTTTTGTTCTGTTGGATGCTATGAAAGCAGCAAGGGTTTATTGACATTAGTGTTCTAGATACTGTGACTCTTTAAACTTGTTGTGCTTTGTGGCTAATGTCAGTGCTATGTCTAAAAAGCTGTACAACTTAAAATCTGAATGAACCTTTTCAAAATTAAACTAAATTAAAACCAGTGGTGTGTTTTAGTTTCCTCTGCAAGTCTGGGAGAGAAAAATAACCAGTGTGTCTCTGATCATCACAGAGTTGCTTTCTGTTTGTACCCACTGAGGTTCTTTGTCATACATGTTTTGGGCAGAGAACTGGATTTTAGGGGGAACAGAATTCTTCTACATGTTTTTTATTGTACCATGTGGCATAGATAAACCTTGTTTTATTATTTGACATTGCTCTGGACTCAAGGTAACCTTGACATTCACTTTTAGGACAAAGTTAAACGACTCTGTTAATTAACCAACAATTTAGGCTTCTTTATCAAATTTAGTAAACCCAGCCTTTTTGCTGTTGGGTGATCTAAAATGAGAGTGACCCAATTGCTATTTCCCTGGACTAGTTTAGAAAGGGAACTTGAAGTGCCGCAGGGCAAACTTCAGTTTATTGCAGTATTTTATGTATTACATTAACTTCCTCAGTTGTCTCAGCAATGCAGAGACTAGTGGCTAGCTTTGGATTAATGTTCTAGTTTTAAACAAGATAAATAGACTCTTTAAAAAGAGAATTATGATTGATACTTAGCACAAGCCTAACTCCGATATGCTTCAGGGATTCCTTTGAATTTCTGTTCCTGAAAATGAAAGAATCGCTCTGTGTGGCAGATGCAGAGGGAATTTGTTCTATGTGTATGTGGGGGGAAGCACCTTAATTAAACTTCCTGCTGAAAAGAAACCTGCAGGGAGTCAGAGGAGCTTCTCTGCAATTGACAGCTGTGGAATTTGAATTTTGGGCACTTACTCATGAAATCATTGAGGTTTTGTGCAGGTTTTGTGTGTTTTTTCTTCCCTCCTATTTAATTAGTGCCATAATTACGTTCCTCTGTGGTTTCTGCCCTCAGATAAGTGCCCCAGTGGCTTCCTACCTGCAAGTATTTTTCAGAAAGTGCTATAATGGACTGGGTCAGAAAATGAGTAGTTGGAATTGCAGGGTCAGTCAGTAAAATAACAAGTCTGGGATGGCTTGTTACTCTTGTTATAAACATAGACCCTTAGAGCCTGCTCCACAAGTAATATATTCAGACAACCTATGTCAAACTACTTCACTTCCTTCCACTAAAAGCCTTTTGCAAGTAAGTAACATATGGACAACATTTTGGGAACAGTACACAGATGCAAGTGTGATTGCTGAGGCTCCGACAGCCATGCTTGGGTTTGTATGTAGCTGCCTAATTCCATTAATGCAGTGCTCCCAGAATTTCCGCCTGTAGTTCAGGTAGTGGTGTGTCTGAATTCAGCACCTGTATAATGCATGTGTGGGCATGACAAACCTACTCTTTTCACTGCTGATTACATGCTAAATCTGTCATTCTTCATTGGTAAGCAGCATTAAATCCACTTAGTTACTGATGTATGGATTGGTGATACGAAGGTGGCCAGTTGCATGATGAAATGGTCCAGGCATTGATGACATGCAGTGAATTTCTCCTGTTGCTTCCTTGTTTCTTTGGTCCCTTTCTGGTTTTATTTCTCTGCTACAAATCACTTTTCCAAATTCCACTATTGATGTGCACTCCAGGCAGCTTTTTATGGTTCCCATAGTTTTCAATTTAGTAATTTACTGAGTCTGAAACCTCATGCAGAAATTTGGCCTTTCAGCCTGAACCCCCTAATATTCTATAGCTAGTTGAACTCAGTAATTACAGAAAATAAGCTCTGTAATTTTGTAGTATCTTCCTCTCCCAGTGATTTACCAATGTACTTGTCATATATGCAGTTTTACTATGCAGTTGCTATGTAAATAAACCTAAATGGACATCTGCCTAATTTATAGTTACTGTTGTTTGGTGGTAGCAAAAAGACAGCTTGTGTAGAGCAGACAGGGACTGTTTCAAATTTCTTAAGGTGGTGGAGATCTGAAGTGAAATTGTGATCACTCAAAGTCAACAGTAAATCTCATTAATCTTAAAGCAGTGTTTGACCCAGATTTACTAAATAATTTTTTCAGACCCATAGAAGTAAATGAGATTTTGGGATCAGCCTGTTCTGGTGATTATTTGATGTCATAGGAAATAAGAATCTTGAGATTTAACAAATGTTTATATTTTTATTTTTTCATAGTGATACAATGAATGGTAAGTCAAGAAATGTGAATTCTTTGTAATTCCCTGCTGAAAAGTTACAGGCATCTACCCTCAAGGTAGAAGGAAGTTTGTCATGTGTTAACTGGGCAGAACAAGGGATAACAAAATAGGAGACTTGATGGAAACACTTTACTAATCTCAGCTATGTGTAAGTACTCAAATCTACTGCATACATTTGTAGCTAATTAACTTGCTTCCTGAATTATTATGAGTTGTATTATTGTAGCTGCTGTGAGACCATGACTAGAGCTGTAAGGTGCTGCCAGGGAACATGAAAGGTTTCTTGGAGGAGGCTGGCAAATTAAACAAGAATAAAACCCCCAAGGCTTTTCTCTAAGCCCCACTGAAGAGGCAGGAGTGAGAGATGATGAGGCAGTGCTGGACAATGTCCAGTGTTTGTCGCTGAGTAAATGCTGAACAGTGGTTTTTGCACACCCCCAGAATCAACTGAGTTAATTTTGAAGGTATTATCAAAGAGCGCTGAGGTGGTACTTGATGGGAGATCCAGCACTGTATATATCCAAGTCTATGAACTGTTCCCTGTCCCTGGGGGAAAAAAAAAAACAAACCCATGTTGTTAATATAAGGGGAAGTGGGAATGGTTCCAGAAGTCTTTGTGGACCAATATTATGTTGAGGTAAAAGAAATAAGAGGTTTGTGGATATTCCCAGGGGTACAAGTTGTATAAAAGGATGTGCAAAGAAACAATTCACTCTGCAAGGAATACTTTAAGCAGTACTGTGCATTCACAGCTGCATCTGCATATAAGTTAAAGATGAGGTAAAGCATATTGTAACCACTGTCTTTTGCTTTATGGTGTTCCAAAGAGCATTGTGACAAGGTTGGCATCAGAACAGGATTGTATTTTCCCCGTTTAAGTTTTAGATGCTGTTGCATTGTTATTACTGAAGAGAAATTCCTTGAAGTGTGTTACTTGAAGTGTTGGGCAGGCTTTGATTTGCCACTGCCAGTGAGAGAAACACTAGGAGGGATGTTTCAAGTCATCCCCTGGGGGTTTTCAGTATGTGCCCTTTCCAAGCGTGGTCAGGTAAGTAGAAGATAAGGCAAGGTAAAATGTCAGTGCTGTACCTAAATGCAGCCATCCCTGGTTGTGCTTGCTTCCTTGTTATAAGTGCCTGATGTCAAAGATCTAGCAAAGACAGCAGCAACCTTGCAGGTCGCTCTGCAGCTCATCTGGGGTGAAGCTTGCATACCTCTGTTCACTCTGATGTGTAGCAGGTGGAGATATTGCATGCAGGGAAATCTTGAAGTGACTTCAGTTCTATAGCCTTCTGTAAAAATGAATAGGAAAAACAAGTTTAAACCCCCAAAACATAAGTGATGATGACTAAGAAGATATTTCTGTATGAATAATGTGTTATTGTAAAAACACAACTTAACAGCAGAAATCTGGAGTTAAAAAGACTTAAAATTGCACAGCTGTAGTCAAGTTCCAAGTGTCAAATCAACATTCCTGGTTTATTTCCAATTTCAGTTCCTGTATTTTACATTTTAACTGCATGAAAGTGCTATTAAGAGCAGAGCCCAGATGTTGTTGTTGATTATTATTGTTTATTGTTGTGCAGAAGGAAAATAATATCTGATTTCTGTTTAGAAAACATTGTGGAGAGAAATGCAAGCATCAGAATTGGATTTAAATGGTGTTTCTATAAGTATGATGCATTTTCTCTTTCCCTAACCACCCTAAACCCCTTATAATGCTTCTAGTACAATATTCTGTAGTCTCTATACAATATAACTTTCCTAAAGTCTGAGAGATATTTATAGTTATTTGCTTTTATCTCTCAGAGCATCTTTGAAACAATCTACTGGCAAGCAAACAAAGATCGCTCAGCCTCAAAGAAAAACAAAGAGAGCCCGAGCACAGTTCCAGGTAGGTTCTCAGGTGCTGCAGATTCCTGGAGATGCCTCCCTGTTCTGGACTTGGCACTTAGGATCACAGAATACTTTAAATCTGGAAGATTTGGAGGCCTCTAGTCCAGCCCTTTGCTTAAATTGGGGCCAGCTTTAAGTTTAGTCAGATTACTCTGGCCTTATTGCAGAACTTAAGGAGATCCCATGGCTTGTCTAGACCCTTGTCCATGGTTGACCAACCTTACAGTGAAAAAGCTTTCTCTCTCTAATCATAGTTTCCTCAGTCTTGCTCTTAACTTGCTAATAGATAATATCTTGCCTACGCAGGCACAAAAAAAAAAAAAAAATATTCTTCTCCCTCTTTGGTGACTCACTGATGTAGATAAGTACAAGATACCCTATACTCATCTCTATTTATACATTAACAGATGTGTGATGCAAATGCCGCTGGAATAAATGTAGGTAATTGCTGGCTCTTGATAGGAGACCAGATATAATGGTAATCAATTTGAGGTGACAGAGTTCCATTTTGTTTCTCCTAGACATTTCCTGTCATTTATGCTGAATCTGTTAATACTCTCTTATTCATAGTGCATTTTCAAATAGTTTAAAAAGTGACCCTACTGTAAGAACTATTACTTGCTTTTAATGTAAGCATCACTGAAGACAACTTGCTAATACTGTGTGGTTATCACAGGTATACCTCGTGTTTTTTGACAGGGAGAACCTCTAGCACAGTTGAACTTTCTCATGGTATCTGCTTTGTATCGCTGACATTGTCACTGTTAATTATAGAGATTAATTCTGGCTGGCTATGGGTGTGCACCTGCAGACACTGAAGCTCATTCTATACCCACTTCTCTGATATCCTCCTAGAAAAAAGTGACTTCTGAAACACCTTAAATTCTTTCTCCTCATTTTTGCTAATTGAAATTGTCATTCCAAGCATGCAGACTTGTGGGTAGTGTTTAAATGTTGTTGATGTGTAGGCATTCTGCTTAGCTTATGGTTTAATGTGAGCTGTTGGTCAATTTCTCCTTTCCTCTTGTCACTTCAGTCACCTGAGGGTGGTACGGTGTTTTACACTGTGCAGGCTTCCTTTGGACAATGTGAGTGCATGAGCTGTAGTGGGAAATACAGGACTGTGAAAGCACTTGGAGATTTACTGGAGCTTGCAGCTTGTCCCAGCAGACCAGGTTTAAAATGATGTATTAAAAAAAAAGGGAAAGGAAACGATTTTCCTGGTCCATGAACCGCATGAGAATTGTGTTTGTTGCTGTTTTCCTTTGGGTCAAAAATTAAGTTTAGGGGTTTTTTCTCCCCTAGCAAAAAAAAATAATACCAAAGAAAGAGCCTTTCCTAAGTAATACTGTTGTGCAGAGAGGGGGGAAAGATTTAGCTTCAATTCTTTACTGTAAAAAAAAATAAATCTGGGTCTTGAGGCGATGTTGACTTTCATGATTAATGGTCACTTAGTTACTTTTGGGTGTAAATCTTTTTGTTTTCATCTTGAAATTCTATTTGATACCTAAAGGCTTAATTTTGAAGAGTAGCAGTATGCGGGTAGAAAAAGCTCTGCATATAAATAACTTCTGCTTTTCTTTTTTTATTCTTTCCTTCTTTTTAGTTCTGATAAAAATAGCAGAGGAATTGGTGGGAGGGGGAGGAGGGGAACCCCCGGTGGATGTCATATCTCACTGGTGAAAATCAGGGCTAAAAGTCCCCATGTGAACTTCCAGAAGAACATATACCTAAGAAAGGGGAAATAGCATTTAAGTGACTTGAAAAGTTAATCTCTTTATGGCAGAATTGTTAAGTACATTTTGTTCTATAGAATCTATGAATATTTCAAGTTTTCCTCTTGATTCAGGATGAAAATAGATACTGAATTGCCAAAATTTGCCAGTGGGCAACAGATGTGAATTTCAATCACTTCTGTCAAGCACCCAGCAACAAAAGGTATTTTACAGGCTTTATTCAATATTTCTCATTGTGCATGTGCAAGGAAATGTGATCTTGATGCTTAGAGATCATCATCACTGGGAAAACAGTGAAAATTGCAGAAGAAAAAGTAGTGAGAAGCAGAAAATCTTACAGAAAAGAGATGGGTTTTTTTAATTAGGAATGAAAAAAATACTGGACATCTAAACACAAAAAAAAACCCCTTTTCTGTTTTTTTTCATGAGGATTCTGACTGTTCCAGCTTAAAATGAATCTTTGCTTTTCACAGAGGTTCAATTTAAAGCTCGAGAAAATCTCATTGAAAATCAGGTTTGCAAATTTTCTGTCTGTGTGATGCAGGTGGTGGTGCACTGAGTGCTGCTCCTCTTCAGTTACAGAGAGGGAAATTGAAAAGTCGTCATGATTTTCTTGAATAACTTCCTTATCATAACAACAGGCAGATTACCTGTGTTCTCCTTCATTCTCTTGAAACCAATTTGCTTTGTGGTGAAGCCCTTCAGCTGCTCCATGTTTCAGATTACAGTCCGTTTTCACAGCCAGGTATTTACCGGTGTCGTGGCTGTGGTACAGAACAGTTGCATGCAAACTGAGATCTGAAGCTGCTATTGCAGATCTTCACCAGCTGAGAAATATTTTGGTATTTAAAGAGAAATCTCAATGTTCTGCACACACCACAGAATTAGGCTGTTTGTCACGTCTTCCAGTGAAGCTGTGAACAGGTACCCCATTTAGATATCAGATAAATGAAATCAGAACTTTGTGATTGAATTGTTATGTGAGGGTCAGTTTTGATTCGAAATATATATTCTTTATGCAAACCACATCTGCTTTCTTCTTGGTTTATTTCACTTCTGTACACCATGTACTATAGACATCACCATAACTGCATGTTCAGATTATTTTCCAGTGGTCTTCCCATCCCCCCCATCCCAGTTAAGTTTCCATTAGCAGATCTGTGATAGTGTGTATATCTTTGACAATTTCCTCACCCAGACCATCTTGCAAGGAAGAATTTGGGTGGGCTGTTGATGTTTTGGTGATCTACATAAGATGAATATAATGGAACTTAGGCCCATTAGAGTCAGGAGATGAGCTGCAAGATCTCAGTGCTCAATTCTGTGAAACATCACAGCTATGTTACCTCTGCATAGTGCCTGACTTTTATCAGAGTAAATCTTGACTTTGTGTTTCAGAAATCAGTGGTTTATTTATGAGTTGTATTTGTGAAGAATTGTGGCAATTTGGATAGAGAAGCAACTGAGAACAGAGATGGAGTTTGGGTATTTCCAGGTATCAACACACGATGATTTTCCTCCCTTGTGAGCTGCCACAGTGTAGTTCTGGAAGACAGTCTAGAGGAGGGAGTGCCAGATGTGTGGTGAAGTAGGACAGTAAACAGCTTCCACAAAGAAATGCAGCATATCCTACAGAAACAAATCCTGTCTTTCTCCCAGGGAAAGGCGTCACCTTACGTGCTTTTCCCAGAGAAATGTTAAATTGAAATCCTGATTTTTGTGTTACTGGAGTTTTCTCCATCCTGCCTGTGGAATGGTGGCAAGTAGTTAGGAGCCATCTTCTTCCCATGCTGATATGCAAGAGCTCTGAAAACTGCTCTTGGGGAGATGAGAGAAAAGGATTAAAGGCAAGAACACTTACCCAAGTACTTCTGAACTAAAGGAGTCACTGTTAGTAAGTGTCTGGTTTCAAACTCTGATTTTTATTAGGCTAAAAATGTGTCCTCCTCCTCATTCATTCTTTGTTGTTGTGCAATAAGTGTGTAGTTTATGCAGATGTTCCTACTTAGAGGTGGCTTGGTAGGAGCTGTTATTTTGTTGTGGTGGTAAAGTAGAAGTGAGAAAACACCACCTCTTCCTCTGGTCTCTGTGCCCTGCTTTGTTAACTATACACTGTGCGATGTCTGGTGCCTTCACAGTGCTTGAAACCAACACCTTGTTGGCTGCTTTATTTCCAGTTCTTTGTTATCTCATGGCATCTCTGATTTTCTTTTATTTTTCTTCTTTTTATTGAACTATACTACAGTCTTTAAGCATTTATGTTGCTGCTTTTAATGTGCAGCTTATAGATGGTATGTTATACTGCTTGTGAAGAGCAGTAGCCATTTCAGTTGCATTGTTTTGCCGGGGGATTTTTACATTGCAATATTATATGCAGCTAACAGGGCTTTCCTACTATAGTTACTGTGAGTGAAGTGTGAATAGTTACTCTGAGGGAAGCTTCCATTGAAGATTAGCAGAGATGGGAACAAGTCTCCAATTTCCAGGAAAATGTTATGACCTAGAAGAAATCATTTTAGGTTCCCAAAGTAACCATCTAAAGTGACATTGTAGATGTCTCTTAACATATGCTGTCAAGTCCCAAAAAAATCTATCTGCAACCATGACAAAGCAATGGATATAAAAGATGTAGAGGAAAAAGGGGAAAAACAAAACAACAGCAAAACCTGTACAAAAAACCCCCACAAAACTGACAAAAAGCCACAACAAACAACAACCCACTTCCAGACAAAATGGAAAAACTAAGTATGTGCATTGGAAGTGACTGTGGAAGCATTGTATTTCACACTCAGTCCTATATCTAATTACTGTCTAGCACTTAAGTTCAACTATGTTCAATGCATTAGAAATACCCAAAATAAGTAGAAGTGAAAAGAGATGGCACATTTCCTGATTTGATAAAGTAGATATATTTGTACTCACTGAAAATTCACTATTTAAAATGTCCTAACATCTCAGCCACATCTCTAGTATGGTTTTCTATACCTGCTTCCTGGTGTTCTGCCAAGAGATTGAGTCCTGATACATAGAATCCCGTTATTGCTGCTCTTATCATTAGAAAAGCACATCAGTTGTTAAAATGGCTATTTTCCAAGACACTGATGCTACCATAGGATGTATTTGTTTTAAATAAAAGATATTTAGAAAAATGCACAAACTGCTTCACATATTGAATAAAAGATAAATTGATGTACATAGCTCTCCTATCTCCAGATGGGTTAGGTAGAAAGAAAGAAGTATATAAATTGAGATTAATTTGTATACATGCACACTGTTTAGCTTTCAGGAGGTAAAACATTGTGTACTTCCCTGAATACAGTTCCATATGCACATCTTCGTATGTGTGCATCTTAATAGGTACTTGGCTCATTTAAATCGGAAGAAGATGCATGCTAAAAACAAGGTGACATTTTCTCTTGTTTGGGACACCCAAAGTCATTGTGGTCAGTAGGTAATCCCTGTGATGGGCGGCCTCCTCCATCAGAGGAGGATTTTTCAACTGAGACATCCTTTCTTGGCATACCTGGTAAGCCCTTTCCTTGCATGTTTCTGGCTTGTCAGGAAGATGTCAGGTGCTTGTAGGCTCTTCGCGTTACGGTTTGCTTCAAAAATCAGTTGTTGGGGTTCCCAGCAGTACCTACTGAAAACTCAGCACTCTGACTTTAGAATTGCAGGATGGGCACATGCCCCCCTCATCCTACAGACCTTCTGTCTGTTCTGTGTTCCAGGAAGGAGAAGATGCTTGTACTGCCTGCTGTTGTTGTATATTTTGGTTGTTGGTAACCTAGGAACTGTGAAGGGATTCCCTCCCTTGTGTCCATGTTACCCCCACCAAAACCTACACAGTTTCATGCTTGGGTCAGCCTTGTATTATGTATGATTTAGCCCAAGTGACAGGGACATCTCAGTGATGGTGAGAGATACGACCACTGAGCAGATATCCACACCAGTAAATCTAAGCACACCTTTCCTGGGACTTGGAAGAAGCAGCAAATGAAAGGATTTCTGAAAGAAAACAGATGATCTTTAAAGTCCCTTCCAACCCAAACCAGTCTATGATTCTATGAGAAACAGCACTGGGCAAAGCAAACACTTTGGAAAAACACAGCATAGTGTGGTGGATGTCATCTGGATGCTTCTTTGATTATTTTTGTACAGTGCTGCTGACAACGTAATTCCTTTTTGTGCATTTTCTGTATGTTGCTATAGATTTTGAGCCAAAAAAGCACCTTCTATAAATATATTCCAGATGTAGCTTTCCAGGTCAGGATGCTTCCTAGATAGCAACATGAGACCTTATCATAGTGTAAGATGCTAATCTTGTAGTTTTGACTTATATCCAGGCAAAATCTCTCTGATAGCAGAGGAAACACACCACCCAGCTAGGGCTGACTTGCAGCTCTTGGTATTTTGCAAGAACAGCCTCAAACATTATCAGGAGTTGTATCTTTTGGGGTAGCATCTGTTGGAGTAAGCATTGTGCTAGCTAAGGGACGTGCAGTTTGATCAGATAAGAACATTTCTGTAGGAGAGAGGATGTGTATGGCAATAATACTAAACTCTGTAAGTTTACTGTTGGAAGTCCTGCTATTAGGGGTGCTTCTAGGAGACACAGAATGGAAAAGAAAAATAAATGAGGGATTAATTGCATCTTTTTTCCTTTCAGATGGGAAACCAGATACTGAAGGATGCACAGTAAGGTTTAGAGTTGCCTTCACTTTACTTGAGCATTCAGTATCACTTTGGTAGAATTTCTTCATTGTTGGCTTGTTAAAACTGTATTTAATATAGTTCCAAAATATGTATAATAATCGCTTTTGTAGATCCACACAGTCTTTTCTCAGCCAGTGAGGGATTAAACTTGAAACTGATTATTGGGAGGTGAAATGAGAGTATTTGTGCTGGTGCTATCCTTCCATGTTTTGCCTTTTTTCTTCCTTTATTATTTTTCTATCTTTAATCCCCTTCTCCTTAATTTACTCTTTGAGGCAGTGGGAATGGCTTATAAAAGGATGATCAAAGCATAAAGGGAATAATTGTGTCTTCTGGTTTCTAAGTCTCACCTCAGTATTGTAAATGGGCTATGAACCATTTTTTGTTAAGACCTAAGTGCCTCTGTAGAATTTCTTGTTTTGGCAGTGGTCTGTGAGATTGTGCAAATCAGACCACCTGCACTCCTGTAAGCCCTCTTAGGGTCTGTTGCGCTTCCCTAACATCCATTCCATGGACATTAAATAGAGTTTAAGTAGAGATAACTCACCAGAAGAGTATGACTCCAAATTTACACATTCCCCTTGATACCTTCTATATAATTCCTATCAAAGACTGAAATGAGGTGAGACAGTGGGAAGTCTACCCACATAGAATCATAGAATAGTTAGGGTTGGAAAGGACTTTAAGATCATCCAGTTCCAACCCCCCT
>NDXB01013924.1:0-18816 GCA_002631895.1 Agapornis roseicollis
CTTCTCTTCTCCAGGCTAAACAGCCCCAACTTTCTCAGCCTGTCTTCATACAGGAGATGCTCCTCCTCTCATCATCCTCGTGGCCCAACTCTGGACTTGTTCCAACAGCTCCATGTCCTTTTTATGTTGAGGGCACCAGAACTGCACACAATACTCCAGGTGAGGTCTCACGAGAGCAGAGTAAAGGGGCAGGATCACCTCCTTGGACCTGCTGGTCAGTGACGCTCCTTTTGATGCAGCCCAGGATACGCTTGGCTTTCTGGGCTGCAAGCGCACACTGAAGCCGGCTCATGTTCATTTTCTCATCAACCACCACCCCCAAGTCCTTCTCCACAGGGCTGCTCTGAATCTCCTCTCTGCCCAACCTGTAGCTGTGCCTGGGATTGCTCTAACCCAGCTGTAGGACCTTGCACTTGGCATGGTTAAACTTCATGAGATTGGCATCAGCCCACCTCACAAGCGTGTCAAGGTCCCTCTGGATGGCATTCCTTCCCTCCAGCATATCCACCGAACCACACAGCTTGGTGTCATCGGCAAACTTGCTGAGGGCACACTCAATCCCACTTGTCCACGTCAGCAACAAAGATGTTGAACAAGAGCGGTCCTGACACTGATCCCTGAGGAACACCACTCGTCACTGGCCTCCAGCCAGACACTGAGCCATTGACCACAACTCTTTGAGTGTGGCCATCCAACCAGTTCTTTATGCACCGAGTGCCCCACCTATCAAACTGATATCTCTCCAATTTAGAGACAAGGAGATCATGTGGGACAGTGTCGAACGCTTTGCACAAGTTTGGTAACTGAAATTTCAGATATCTCTAGTGGCAAACCTTATGTCATGGGTCTGTTGAGAAAGGTTCAGTTTTGCCATGCTCTTTGAAATGGGCTGTGGTACAACAGAAGTAATTACTGCAGCTCTCCAGTCCTGGAGAATGCCCTGCTGGTGCACTGTTCTGTGCTTAGGATGGAACTACCTTTTTTAATACAATGCTTTTATGAAGCAAGGATTCCTTGTCATAGCCCTTGTGGCCTACTGATGGGTTTAGAACTTAATTTTTCTCTTCTAATTTATAAAGGGCTAATATAATTTCTGTGCATCTCTCAATGTGTATATGCATGATAAGGTCCTTTGTAATAGTTGCAGGTCACTACCCCAGCTTCATCTTCCCCTCTTAATGGTTTGAGTTGATGATCTTAAGCATCTTTTCCAACTTGGCTGGTTCTGTGATTCTAAACAAGCACAGCTCCCTCCATTTGCTGCTCATGTGCTGTAAGGCTCCGATTATCTTTGAGACCCTCTTGCTTTCTTCCTCATGCCTTTTTAGCTGGGAGGGGCCTGAAAACAGTCATGCTGTATGTAGCCCAAGTGGGATGAGTCAGTAGGGATTGTACCGTGATCTGCTGTTTGTGCTCCTCCTGGTGTAGCCCAAAACATCAAGAGCATGCTGGTGGCGTTGCTTTTGCCAGGGTCTGCTCCAAACAGTATGCCATTGGCTTGCTTCTGTGTCTTCTCCTGTTGAAAAACATATTTGCATGACTGCGCTAGTACTAGGAGTGCCGAGAGCTCTAGATCTACTTTAAACTCATGATCATAAAAATACTGTTTCTAGAAGAACAAACCTTTATTGTGCAATCTATCTATAAAACTATATAAATATAAGCAATGGCTAGCAAATTCATCTATTTGAAAAGACAGAATTTTCAATCATATGTTAAAATCACCAAAATGTTCCAATACTCCTAATGTTAAATCTTCATTATTTTAAATCCTGGTCTGGCCCGAAGTCAGGGTTGTTTTTCCCTGTCTCTACCATATAATCATTGTAAGTGAGTCTGTGCTTCAGAAAACTACATAACTGTGGCCTATATAGAAGTGCTTCTGCTAATGCATTTTTTTGGCAGGGTGAACAGTATCCTTTTAGGATAAAACTCCTTTCTTTTGAGGTTTTCAATTCCGGTGAGTGGAAAGAGTGAAAACATTTGGGAATTAAGCGTATCTTTGTTTTATAGCTAGCAGGTCATGAAAAGTACAAGCTGAGGGAAGAAGAAGGAGCAGTTTCTAAAATGGACCATTGGCAAAAGCTCCCTGAAATAAGAGTTGCAATTTGTCTGTCATTATCAGGTGTTACTTGGAACACTGGTGATATCAAGTTGTAATAAACAGAAATAAAAAGAAAATGTAAAGATTTTGGACACATTTTCAGTACAGTGAAGTATATGTTCTAATTTGCATGCTGCTGATCGCCACTGGTATGGGACATAGAGCTCTACAGTAACTTTGGAGAGCAGTTGCAAAGTATGAAACTTAAAATATTTCCCTTTGATCCCTTCTACTTGTGTTTATGAACCAGACACCAGAAGGTTCAGCCTGGGCTTCTGTTGTCGTGAGGGGTGACTTCTCCTGTACAGCCTGTTTACAGTCATTTTGAACAGGTTTAAAAGTGAGCATGCAGTAATTAAGCTTCTTTCTGTTTCCTTGAAGGATCTGTCTAGGTGTTCATAACTGATATTAAAGACTGTGTGTCTGGGACAGAAAGGGAGTAATTCCATTCCATGATTTCAGATCATCACAAGGCTGGAGGGAAGAGCTGACCTGGTGTCCTTTCAATGACAGAAAATGTCTGCAGGGCTGGAGAGTAGCACCATTTAAGCTGATGACAGTTGTCTTTCCTGAAAAGTGGTCACTAGCCCATGACCAAAACCTTTCCCGGCCTTCAGTTGCTGTTGCTTCAGGAACCTGTGTTTGGAACGAGGAAGAGGCTTTCTCCAGCAGTTGGTATTTCTGTCAGTTTGGGAGGTTGGGGTGACAGGCAAGTTTAGATGTCTGGTGCCTGGGTGAACCCTGAAATATTTCCTGGTGCTATGACCTGTGTGAACATGGTATTTGTGTATCAGCACCCTGTATCTCAGTATTCTCTTTTGTGATGGGTGGCAAGGATCAGCTGGGTGTCTTACAGAAGTCCATCTGTCCAGGTTTTGTTAATATGAGGAACTGCTGAGGTGTTTTTATACTGTGTACCTTGTAGGGCTTCATTTACTCAGTTGTTCATCTCCCATGTGCTATTCTAGAGTTTTAAATCCTTAGTCGGGTCCTGCTAGGTTCTATTTACAAAAAAGGAGGAAGTTTGCGGTACATGGGTCATTCTCACTATTAACCATAAGCCCAGATGCAAACCAGGAATACTACATGGGCATGGAAGACTTCCATAGGGGTAGCCAGGAATATTGAATGGCCACAACATGCAGCTTGGGTATGTAGAGGTCAGCTGGTAGCAAAAGAGAAAGAAGAAAAGCTCACCAACCAAACATTTTCTACAGCAGGAAAGCAGTGATCAAAAGCAGGCCCATCACCCTAACAGAAACAGTCTGATCATTTTTCACTGACATGACAATAACTTTGCCCTTCCATCGGTTGTTGTCCCTCCCAGGCACTGAAGCTGGGTGTTCGTCCACTGCTGTCTGAACAGAGGAGGTCCTCCATTTGTGTGCTGTGAGCAAGGCAGCAGAGGACTAGATGATGACTCTGGTTTTTTTTTCATACCAGACCCTTCCTTTTGAACCAAAACAGGGTGCAGGAGTAGAATGGAAGTCCTCTTGCAGCCAGCCAGAGACCTCATTTTGTTTCTCCCTCTTTCATGAGAGGTACCATTGGAAGGTCTTCCTTGAAACTCTGCTAGTTCACCTGGGTTCTGCAGTTGTCTAAGTGTCACACTACGAATAGCTGATTTAGTAAGTAACCAGAATTTTAAGTAGGTTATACAGAGAGTTGAAAAACACCAAAAAGCACAAACCCTCAAAATAGCTGTTTTCAATTTTCACTGCTTGAATAGAGTTTCAGAAGGATTTAACCTTTGTTCTTTGATCGTGACACAAAAGAATATATGCATGCAAATGGATAGGCTGAGGTAATGATTACATGCAAAAATGCTGCTAAGAATAATTAAAAACTGCCCTATGAGGCACCCCCAAATTTTATAGCCTGATTTTATTTTATACTGCCATTTGGGGGAGGGATGGATTCACCTCTCCCACGCACTCTTTGCACCTTTTTCTTATAATGGGCAGATTCAGAATCCATCTTTCTAGGAAGTCTGCTCCATATTATTCAGATAATATGATGCAGTGTTTGTTAACCTGAATTTTGCCCCAGTCAGATCCTTCAATCTCAACTAATCGGCTGCAGTACTTGGCATTTAAATTATCAAGAGATGGGGTCTGTGAAAATTGATCTCCCAGTGTTTGATACTAATGCTTTGTTTTCTTCTACTTCACTGAGAAAATGCAGCAACTGTTCTGCAAAGACTGAAGTGAAGAAAATATACATAAACTTACGGCCATGCTTGCAAACATCAGGAATAGATATTTATTTTAGGGTATTGTTACGTATGTGATGGGATACTCAGAATTACAAAATACCACATTGTAACACATATCAGGTAAGGTTATATGCCAGTGAAGTATGTGAAGATGAAAATATTGATGAACCAAGGCAGTTCTACAAGAGTTTTTGTAGTTTCTGTCCAGCCACCAATATTTTTGTTCTCCCACTTATAACTTCTACATTTTTTTCCCCTAACCCGACTTGATGTCTTTTTATATTTATATGTCCTGTGGAGCAGGGCTTTGATACTAGCTGAGATGTTTGTGGCAGTGCAAAAACTAAGAATAGAACTTCAGAATATAATATCGCAGCTCCACAGACAGTATTGCAATGAAGTGGAACAGCCAGGTTTTTCTACTGACAAAGGTGGAGAACTTACTTTTGCTGGAATTTTCTTTTTCCTAATCCAGAAGTTGCTACATTCTTTTGAAATAACTCCCCCTGTAAAATGTATTTTTCCTATAGAATCTGGCCAACAGAAAGCACATACGTGTGCCTCAGATACTGCAAACATTCATTGCTGTTCTTCCCAGGCATTTCTCAGAGGTGTAAGTAGTAGCATTTGTAGTGCATGTGTATCTGGCTTCTCCATCTGATATGCCCATTTCCAGGGCATATCAGGGCATATCTGGCTTCTCCATCTGATATTCCCATTTCCGGGAAAGGGGGTAGTGTAGACTAGTACCACATAGATATATTATCAGCAATGTCTAAGATTATGTCTAGATACCAGGGGGCTTCTGTGTCCCTTGCTGTAGTCACATAGGTTCCAGTGATGAATGTATCTTGACAAAATGGCTATTTGCACTGATAAACTCAGAGAAATAAAACATTTGCCTTCTGTAATTATGGCATTTAGCAAATACTCTGCTGACTGTACTCTGAGCAGATTTCCATGTGAGGTTCAGTCTGAGATGTGGGTTTTCTGTTTAGGAAGGGGATTCCTCTGAATGTTTTGGAAGCTTTACCACAGAAGCAAAGGGGCTAGCAGCCGAGCCAGGAGTTGCAGAAAACTAGGGACAGGTTGTAGTGCCTGCAGGTACCTCAAGTAACTGAAATTACTGCTTTTCAAGTTTAAGTATTGCCAAGGAGCCATGCTTCTGCACTAGGTACTGTATGTTATAAAAGCCAGTTTTATTTCTACCCCCTTATGGCTGAGTAGATGTTTTCCTTTGCCAGTTCAACACTTGCAGTGTGTTGTAAGTTATATCCTTGCATTTCATTAATGCTGCTGGCAATTAACCTAAGTGGAAGAGGTGCGGTTCATCACAGCTACATCTCAGATATCTGGTCGGAATGCTTATGTGCTCCTTGTTTGCTATATTGTCATCTGGCACAACATCACTGTGCCTGCAGTACACTGCTGTCATTGGGTTGGCCCATAATAGTGAATGATTTGTTGCTGGATCACTTGAAATAACAGGCTGTGCTGGATTTTCAGGAGCATAGTTTCTGTGAGGAGCCAGCTCTGTGCTGTCCTCATAGCTTTCACACAGCATGGGATGAGCTGTGGGAGGGACACATGGCTTGGCTGAGCATTGGGCAAAGAGGCAGGAGCCAAAGCAGGGTGTCTTGGCACTGGGCTCCGAAGGCTCTGGGTGCCCTGTCATGTACCCAATGCATTGCTCAGGCTCTGTGGGCTCTGGAGGAAGACTAAAGCTTGCAGGACAAGCTTTAGTTTGTAAATGCAGGAAATACAGAACGAAGGAGCCTGAGTGTTACATGCACTGGGTAGCTGTAATTATGGATCTGGATTCCTGGCAGCATTGAATGCACTGGAGGAGCTGGGGCCAGATGGGCTGAGTCTTCTGGTGTCTACCAGGAATTGTTCCAGTGCATTTTCCCAATATCAATCATCAATTTGTGCAACTCCTTTTATGTATATATATATAAATATATATATATACACACACATAAAAGCAAACAAATACCAAAATCATTTGCTTCACACAGCATGTAAAATATTGTTGAAAAAGTGGCACAGGAATAGAATTGAAATGTCTGCTTAATTTATCTGTGACAGTCACTGTGACAATTTATTTCTTAAGGGAAGAGGGAACTCCTTCCTTCATAAACATTTTGTCAGTCTCCCTGTATGTATTGCTTTTCTGGCCCGCATTTCTATAGCATGTGAGTGTCTTGCAAATGAAAATGTAATTACTGTTGTAATGGAGCTCAGGTAACAGGTAGTGGAAAAATGCCATTGTTCAGAGCCAGAGAGTGAAATCCAAAGGAGAGGAGTTTCTTAAGGTTGTAGAGGATGTTCATGCAAGAAAAGGGTTTTGTACCAGCTTTGATAACTTTGTACCAGCCTTTTCTGGATCAGTTGTGAGAAGGTGCCTTACTCCTGTCCATTCTCAAGGAAAGCTTTGCCATGCATTTCAGGATGCGGTAGTAGGAATGGCCTTTGTTTAATTCAGTTTTATTTATTACATCTAAGGTTTGGGCATATGCTGTGGAAGGTGAGCTAGGGTGTAGACCATCAGTATGCGAATGAACTGCCTGAGAACATGCTCTGCCCTATGAAAAATGTGAGTTTTCTTGTTTTGCGTTCTGGTTTCTGCCATGCCATGCAGTGGACTCAGGTGTTGCTGAACACATAAATTGGATGTAGCAAATCCTGTACTAATGTACATGCATTCACTCTTGTACAGAAATACAGTTTTAATAACATTTAAAGTCAGAGTAGAAAAAGTAATGTTTAGAGTATGTGTTACTTGTGGTTTTTATGGAAGATGTTTTTGCTTTTTGTCATAATGGAAGACCATTGGGTTTTTACAGAGCAGAGACTGTAACAGCATTGACTGACGTTTTGGCAAAATTCTCAGTGAGCCACAGCAAATTAATTATTTCCTATGCTTGAATAATATGTACTTACTGCCATTGAACAGTTACCATAGATCAATGGGTAACGGGATTGAGTATAGATCATAGAATCATAGAATCATCAAATAGTTAGGGTTGGAAAGGACCTTAAGAAATGTGCACTAGATAGGTAATGGAAGATCTTCCTTGATGGAGGCTGCTTCTGTATTTGACTGTCACATTGGCAACCTTCCCGATGTTGCTTGGAGTGCAGTCCATGTGGCAAATGACCAGTGACTTCACTAGGTGGGGTGCTGACCCTGTGCCTTTTCCTCTTTGGTTTACTTCCCTGTGCTCTGGTGGGTATGTGAGAATCTCACCTTCTTGTTGAATAAATCTGTAACCTTAAAGGTGTGGAAAAACTTCCAAAAATAGGAGTGTGGCATATGCTAGAGGTTAAGAAGCAGGGGAGGAGGAACTTGAGCATGTTATGTATCAATCTCACAAGTTATGTATCAATCTCATAATTCGGAGGTTGAAGCTAAGATTATTTCTTAATGCTGACAGGAGCAGTACTGCAGCACATAAAACACTTGCTTCCTTATTGTTCATGTTAGGGAAATTTTTAATACTAAGTTTCTCAATGAAAAATATGTAAATCCTCATTCAGCTTTGGTTATACTGCCTTTGCTTCTGATCCTGGCTGGGTGGCCAAAATAAATAGAGCTGTGCTGTTATATGAATTGAGTGACCTGTTTATGGCTGAAAGAGTTGGCAACAGTGTTATGAGTTGATTTGCATGAAGGGATTGCTGTGAGCATATAATTAATAGAATTCAGGCCATTTTAGTGTTCAGAAATAGTATAGGAACAAAATATTTTCATTGTATTCCCTTCTTGCCTGACACTTGTAATTGTTTTTCACATGTTTGCATATATAGTCTAAAGCCTGGGAATAACTTGGGGATAATTCATTACACCTATTTCATTGGATGGTTAATCTTTATGATTCAGAGAGAATGGCTATATGGCTGATAACATAAATAATATGTTGTTTTTTCTCTTTTCCTGATCAGATGATTGTTCTGCGGTACCTCATAGTTCATGGAGAAACCATAGGCATCAGCTCAGCTTCTGGTTTACTCAAATATTTGAATACTTTTTGAAGAAGTAAATAGAAGTGTTGCAGAAATCAAAACAGAAATGTCTACATTCTGTAAAAGATTTTCCTTAATACTGTATTGAGCAATCAGTACCAATCTCATTATTTTGTGAATATTCCATGGAGCTGCCTTCTTTCCCTATGAGGGTCTGTAGGTTGGAACATCATTAAGCGATGCAGTGAAGCTGATCAGATTAAAATACCAGACTTGGCCTACCCTTTTGTGGCACTCCTCTTTGTGGTCCTATTGGAGAGTGGGCACAATATTCTAGAAACAGTGTCAGAAATGTTTCATAGAGGGAAATATTAATTCCCATGAGCCTGCTGGCTACACTTGCTAACACAGCCCATGTGCAGTGATTCTCTATCATGCAGGGGCATAGGCTGACTCATGTTTCCCACTTTGGTTCACCAAAACTCTCTGGTCTTCTGCAGCAGAACTTCTTCTTCACCAGTCAGTCCCCACTCCATATGTTTACATAGGGTTATTCCGTACAGGATGCGGGAATTCACGTTTGTCATAAGGGGCGAGCAAGGGTGGCCATGAGAGGTGAGGGGAGATCATGAGGGGTCAGAAGGGACAGCCATGAGAGGTAAGGGGAGATCGTGAAGGAACAGAAGGGACAGCCATGAGAGGTAAGAGGAGATCATAAAGGGTGAGCAGGGGTGGCCATGAGAGGTAAGGGGAGATCATAAGCGGCGAGCAGGGGTGGCTGTGAGAGGTGAGGGGAGATCATGAGGGGTCAGAAGGGACAGCCATGAGAGGTAAGGGGAGATCATGAGGAGAGAGCATTGGTGGCCATGAGGGAAGATCATGAGGGGAGTCGTGGGGTGGTTGTGAGGGGGGATCATGAGGGGACTGGACAGGTGGCCATGAGGGGTAACAGAAGATCATGAGGAGAGAACAGGGGTGGCCATGGGGGAAGATCATGAGGAGAGTGGTGGGGCGGTTGTGGGGCGAGGTGGGGAGATGAGACGCAACCATGGGCCATGAGGTGAGATCTTGAGGGGAGATGAGGGGTAAGTCATAAGAGGTAGGAGTGGCAGCTGTACAGTGTGAGCCACCATGAGGGAGCAGATGAGGGGGTGGCTGTGACTGGAGATCGTGAGGGGCAGCCATGAGGGGAGACCTGTTTGCCCTTAGTGACATAGGGTAACGGTTGGGCTCGATGATCTTAAAGATCTTTTCCAGCCTTGTTGATTCTGTGATTATATAATTACTGAAGCTCAGGAGGCTCCTGTCAGGCCGTTCCTTCAGCCTTTTGAGGTCCCTCTGAGTAACAGCCCTATCTTCCAGCATATTGATTGCCAACGTGGTGCCATCCACTGATGTGCTGTGGGTGTCCTCTGTCCCACTGTTCAGGTTATTCACATGAAGGCAGTCAAAAGTATGGGCCTAGACATTCAGCTAGTCCTTGGCCGCTAGTTGGGCTTTGTACCCCTTATCACCATCCTTTATGTCAAGGAGGCAGTCAGTTTCCTACCTGCCATGCCCATTTCCTTAGTTCCTGTCTCACCAGTTAGGCCATAAAGAAAGATGTGTGTCTCAAATAAGGAGCTCTTAATTCTCTGCCATTCTCCTCCCACCCTCAAAACCTCCTCCAAAGAGTTAGAAAAAGGCCTAGTTTGAATTCATGATAAAGCTAGCTAGGGAAATAATTCCTTTTGTAGTCATGTTACATAGTTGACGATGGGTGCTCCAAATACAGTGTGTATACTATGGTCACTGTACTGTCTTGGTTTACAGTCAGATCCAGGATCTTCGTCAGAGGTCTCAGCTCTGCAGTTCAGGTATGTGGACACACACACCCCACTTTGATATCCCTCTTGGTCAGGGAATACTAACTACTGTGTAATCTGGCAAATGGAGTCATTATTCAGTAGAACTAATTGTCACTAACATGACTTCTGTGAGTTTAAGTGTCCTTCCTGCTGGATGACATCCTGTTGCCATTGCTCCTTCCCTTTAGCAGCTGTTTGCAGGGCTGAGACTCATCACTGATCTTCTTTGCCAAAATGAATGGGCAGGATTCTAAAAGTAGGTGTAATTGCTCAGCCCCGGGGGTGGAGAAGAAAGCTTTGGGACCAACACCCACATGGACACATTTAACACTGTATGCTGTGATGATGATCGTATGAATATTTTATGCAGTGTGTGTGAATTACAAGTACTGAGCATGAAATTTTGGCCAACGAGAGTTAAGGGAAAACCAAATAATGTGAGTTTCAGTCTGTTTAAAAAGTATTGCCCATGATTACCTTTATCAGTTTACATTTCATTTCTTCTGGTCGCTTTGACTCTCATTCTTCACTCTCTTTCTGTTAGTCTTTACATTACTTCTGCCGTGAGTTTGTATTCCTCCTGTTAGGAACAGGGTATGTGTTTTTAAATACAGATTATTTGGTTAATGCGTGGGTGAAAGGGTTGCAGCTGTTCACTGTTTAGGTATTCAGACCATGGAGAAAGTCTGAGGGCAGGTATCTACATTTCTTGTTAATAGTCTACTCAAAACCTAATTTAGGATAACACGAAGACTTTGGTTGAATCATAATGGGTTGCAGATCAGGGCTTGCTTGCTGGAGAGATTTCAGTTAGGTGTAGCAAAATGAAAATGCTGTTGCAGTTTATGATATCAAATTGTTCCTGTTTACTATGGTAACTTGGTGGCTGTGTGGCAGAGCTCAAGTTTAAAATAGGACGAAAGCTCTCTGGAATGTTAACAGTCAGAAATAGATACCTCTGGACACTTGGACATGCTTGTAATTACCCAAATTGTGTTCCATGCTTCAGGAAAGTAACTCCCTGGGTGTGTCGCTTCGGGATTTAGCAGAAAGGGGCAAGGAGACTTCTGATATATCTTTCTTAATTTTCTTTTTGATATATAAAGTGCAGTATGTAATAGTAAAATATCAAACATTGGACTAGTGACATATCCTTAAAAATATGTTTAGATTGTCAACATAAGAGCAAAGAATTTACAGAAAAATTAAAGTTGGGTAGCCATGAAAAGCTTTTAGAGTAATGATCCATTTGGAAAGTGTTGTATTTGAAAGAAAAAGAAAAAAAATGAGGAAAAAAACCCCCAAACAAGTATTTTTAAAGAAAACATATTTGAATGCAGTGGAATAAAAACAAATATAGACCGGGATGTGAATTAGTCCAGTCTGGTGCTTTTCCCTCAGGTGGAGCTGGAGCACTGGACCAGGCTGCTGAGACGGAGTTTCCCAGCAAGAGTGCACAAGTGGTGCCCCAAACACATGATTTAGGGAGAAAGAAGCTGTGTTTGGGAAGACTGTCATAAATAGTTTTCATTAGTACCTACATGTTTGGGTCATCTTTACATATATTGAAGAGCACAAGTATGTTAAGTATTTAATAAATAGTTAGAGAGATGGGTTTGGACATGGCTGAATTTTAGTGCAAATAAGACAAAACTCCCAAAGAATCCTGTGTGTGGTTTGTCTTTAAATCTAAGCACTGTTCTCTTTGAGTCAAATAATTACAGTTTCCTTGGTGATCTTTATGTGTTAAGCACTGAAGATTTAACTTTTTGTTAATCCTTTTCTATTTTAAGGTATTCTTAACAAGAATCAACAGTGCGTTCCAAAGGTCTGTTATTAAATAGTGGGTGGTCCAAGTGTAGGCTTCTGAGTTAGGGTCTCCAGAGGTACTTACTGTACAGGTGCTTACTGTATTTACTTACAGATATGAGAAGTGACTATAAATTCTTTGATACCATTTTATTATGAAATAAGGAAATTTCCATATACTGCTCTGTGAGATTGATTTTCAAAGTTAAGAATCTGCAGATATTTGCATGTACCTAAAAATTAAAATAGAGTAGCTAAAAATTTGTAAATGTGTATGTATAAAACCTCAGCTATTCACATGTGACAATTCTCTTCAAAAAAAGCCAGGGACATCACTGTAATCCTGTTAAAAATTCTCAGGGCTATGTATATGTCCTGGTGCAACTGGAGGGATATTCTGAGCAGGTAGTACTGTTCTTGACGTAAAATGGAGAGGAACAGGTTAAATTTGAGTCCACGCATTGGCCTAGACTCTGACTCTTGGGTGAAAATATGTTTTATTTTGCAAAGGAAGCAACCATAACATGGTAATGTCCAAAATCCTTCAAGTACAAATCCAATAATGTTAATCTCATAAAGTACTTTTTCAGTGTGGATACTCCTTTACTTTCACTGTGATGTTTGTCCTTATCCCTCACAAATAAAAAATCTGTGGCTGGAAGCCGAGTTAATCGAGCTGTTGGCAGTGACTTGTACATGGAGAGTACACAAAAAGGAAGAAAGATAAATGAAAATGGAAGGTGGGATAGAAATAAGTTTGTGTCCCAGGCATGCTATGTGGACTGAAGAGCTTGCAATTTACATTTAGTTAATGAGAAGCAGCAGTTGAGAGAAAAGAGAGGGCAACGCTGCAAGAGTCATGCAGTGTGTTTGTCCGTGTAAGCGTACACTCACACCTCCATGGGATATGAAGGTGTGGACTCAAGGTAAGTTGGAAGGTAGATTTTTTTTTTTAACTATTTCCCCTTAAATGCAAGAAGTTTGGAGGCAGATCTACAGCCAGAGCAAGGGAGTGGAGGTGGAAGGTCCAAGGGTTGGAGGTGGTAGAGGCAGATGGGCAAAAAGGCTAAGAAGGGTTATCTGCGTTGTCTCCAGAGCAGCTGAATCTCCCTGCCAGAGAGGCCAGCTTCCAGACATGACTGGAGGGCAGAGCTTGGAGGGCCTGCTTGCTATGCTGCCACCCGTCATGGGGAGAGACTGGGTAGCACTTGCCTTGCGTTCTGCCCATAGAATTCATTTTCATCATCCTCATGACTGGGGAAGCCACCTGAAGCATTGAATAGATTGAAATACGGGCCTTCTCGAATGGATGCTCATCACATCGAAGCAGTGTCAGAGCTCATTTCTGATTTTGTCATCACACACAGTACTGGGATACATGCCAAAACAGTCCTTAAGTACAGTCACATTCATGTTCCAATATGCTAAAAGCAGATATACTTTTAATGGATTTGAGGAATCTGTAGGATATTCTCACTCCAAAGAAATTTGATCCCTTGAATTCAGTTTGAAGGCTACTGTTGTGTTGTGGCTCTGCTCTGGGTGGGAAGGGAGAAGATGCAGAGACCTCCTGTGTTTGCCTTTTTTCCCCCTGCCTTTCTTCCTCTGCCATGTTGAACATCTACAGTATCCCAACATAAACCACCCCCCTATGATTGTTTCAACCACTGCAGAGCACAGATACCGCTATTCCCCACTTCCTTCCTTTAGATAGAGCTTGTGAGGAAATTTCTGCTAGGGACTGGCCAAGTAGTGGAAAAGATGCTGATCAGAGTTTAGTTTTGTGACGCTCATACTAGGAGGTGACATATAATTAAGCCACCATTGTCTTGATTATACAATGTCAGTCGTTAATGGAAACATAGTTAAGTGTAACAGGATTTCAGTTGTTAAATGTTCTATGCATTTGTGACTTTTCAAAGAATATAGAAACTGCTGGATATTTTTTTCCCCATCCTGTGAAGCAAGGCTCACTTAGTTATCTATCATCAGATCACCTGTCTCACAGAACTTGCTTTTTTGTTCTGTCAGCCAAGCATAGTTCAGCTTGTGACACTGTCTTGCAGAGTATCTGCTCTCTTCAATTTCCTGTCTCTTTACTAAGCCATCAGATGGCAGCAATTCCATCATTAATTATCAGTGATGGAGGACTAAGTTTGCTTTAATACCTTCTTTGAAGTTCACCCAAGAGGAGCAGCGTAAAGAGGGGCAGCTCCACGGGTGACCCTTGCTGTCCCAAAGTCCAGAGCCCACTCTGTGCACATGGTCATGCTTGCAAGCTCCTGGCCACAGAAAGGAGGGCGGTTGCTCCCATGTCACTAGCAGATCCCTTTGGAAATGGCCCTGTGAGTAGGACACCTTCCTAGCAGCCAAACAAGTCACTCCTGGCAGAAGGATGATTTTTGTGTGGCATGGAGACGTGTGGCACTTTGCATGTTGTGCTGTAGGTAAAGGTCTTCTGTAATCACCTTTTAATTACATTGCACTTAGCTTCCAGTATGTTTCCTTGGGGCCTTTAGCCGGAATTTGACATTTGTTTTCCCATATCCAGCTGACAAATGGCGACATACTTTTTTGTTAGTCATTGGCTGATTTACTTCAGTCATCTCCTGCTGCAATTACTGATTTCTTACTCATGAAAAATGCTTGGCTGATACTCACTTGTAATTATGAGGTAGCAAGATTATGTTTCCTTAGCATTCACGATCTTTAAAAAAATCTTCTCCCAGTTTTCTTAATTAGAAAAGAAAGTGGCACTGAATAAAGGTTGTTCCAAAAAGCATTGCCCTGGGGAATGTGGAGGAGCTGCTTTTCTTCTGTCTCCAGTGGTGGCATTCAGAAGCACATAATTTAGGACATTAATATTTTCCTTAGACATATATATTCCATAAAATGGTGGAGACTCTAGCTGAATGCATAACTATCTGCTATAGTTTTCAAGATCAGTATACAGCACCTCATAAAATTTGAGACCTTACAAGTTCCCACATACTGTGATAGTATGTCTAGATAAAATGTGTAGATAGACATGACACCAAATATAGTAGTAGATAAATTGGTCTGAGTTTTCTTTGAGATATCACCCACAATTCCTTAAAGCTGCTGTGTGTTTACCACAGCTCTTGCCAGAAGTGCTCTCCTACTACGCTGATGGAGCACCAGTTTCTGCTGGCAGAAGGGAAGTGGTGGCTCGCTGCCTTACCAGGCAAAGTCCCCTCCCTGACTGCAGGTTTCACAGGCTTCATGCAATAAAACTGCATAAAGAAGATTGCAGATCACTTTGCCAGTATTAACCAAGGCAAACCTCTGGCAGCATGGATAATCCCTGTCACAATAAATATGCTTCTCTAAGTCATGTTTTGTAGGAATGCTTGACCTGAGCTTAAAACAATGGATGTGCCTCTACGGCCGTGGACAGTGGCTGGCAGAAAATTATTCTGCTGTTAATATTTAATTGTCATAATGGACAATGTTTAGTTCCTTTTGTCACTGCAAAACCAACTTTGTCCAGTTTTTCTGAAGTCATATTCCAGAATACTATCTGTGGTGACACATCTCAATTCAGAATATCAGACTTCTCTAGGCCAGAGACAGGGAGTGAGTTACTAGTCTGAAAAATGCTTAAAGCAAAACAGTTTGGAAGTTCTCTGCCTCCTTCTAGCAACAAGCTGCTGGAAGAGCTGCCAATGAACTTGAAAGGGGCTTTTCACCTTCAGTGCAGTCCAGAGGCTGGAGCTGGGTGGATGGGAGCAGTATGGCTAACTGCTTTCCAACATGGTTTCATTCCCAGTGGAGAACAAATGATGTAAAGTGTTTCCTCAGTGGTACTGTGATGCAGGAATATGAAAGAATACCTAAAAGGTGGTGCAATAGAATGGGAACTTCAGAGCATTTACTTTCATCCAGCCTTGATTACCTTAGAGATTATGGATTTAATTGTAAGCATGTTAAATGTAACTGAAATCACATGCAGCTTCACAAAAACTTGATCAGAGTACAATACAAAAAACAAAAACAAAGCATATAAAATGGACTATATTTGTAGATGTTAAGAAAAATTATCAGTACACAATTAAGAACAAATACTGTGCCACAGAAGTATTTGTTTTAACCAGATGGTCTTAAGTAATGCAGTCAGAACGGTGGTCACAGTACATTAGTTTTGTTTCCATAGTAACATAGTTTGGCAGACTGAGTTATTTAGATCTGCACTGCAGTGTTCATAACAGTCTAATCCTTATATATATGTTCTTATTGGAGTTGAAAATGATACTTAGGCCATCATGCACACTTACAAGTGTGCAGCCATCACGAGAAGTCAAATTTCCCCAAAGAATGTGCACATGTACAAATGGTTTTTATTGTTAAATTTTGGTATTAATTTGTTAATTTTTATTAACTACAGTGCAAGTAGAAATATGTAAATATAAATTCAAATATAGATGTAGAATATGTGGAAACAGCACTGTGCTGTGATTTGGGCTAGTGAGTGTAGTGGGGGTAGCTCTTAGTGGTAGGAGGTGAAGCCTAGCTCAAACTTACCCATTCCTGTGAAACTTTAAGAGAAGTTAAAGGGAAAATAACCATAAGCAGTACAGAAAACATCTTTGTCACCTAATCTGAAGTTACGACATGCATACCGAGTTGTGTTAAAGAGCAGAATTGTGCACTGACTTCCAAGATTTGTCAGTGAGACAAGTCTAATTTAGATACAGTAAATCACAGTATTAGCTGTGCTAAGTTGTGTGCTTACAGAATATGCCCCAAATAATTAAGAGTGATGGTGATTTATGAAATTTAGACTCAAACAGTTTTGCCAGATGGGAGCAGCCAGAATGGTAATGTATTGTTTATGGGAGGAATACAGGCAGGTACTGCAGCACTTCAGAATGCAGACATGGAAATCCCACTTTATAGCACAAAAGAACTAACTTTATGTGTGTATTTTCTAAACTAATCAAAGTTTGGATTCTTTCTGATATTTATGAAAGTATTACTTTCTTGAAACATGGATAGCTGCCACCAGAAGGGACCTTGGCTATGGATGCTCTGAACAGGCAATTTTCCTTTTGCCCCAGCAGTACCCTAATTGCGGATTGCCTTGAGGCATTCAGAAGCAGGAAAGGATTCAGAATTGGTTTAACAAGTTTTGACAAAAGCCAATAATATAATAAAAACCAAATGTGCTTTTCTTTTCAGCTACAAGTGAACAAATAACGCACAACCATATCTTGCTTCTTCTTGATCGTTATAAAAAAAAAGTATCTGAAGATAATCTTACTGTGTCTGAAGTATATAAGCAGCAAAATTCATATTTTTAGCAGTACTATGTTGAGCACATATTTTGCTATATCAAATTATGGGCCCGTGTATTTTTTCCAGGGTCACTGGCTTGCTTTGCACTCAAACTGTAAGTCTCCAGTTGTTTTTAAAGTTGTTTGGGGAAAAAAAAAAGGCTGGTAAGAGGAACAGCTTAATACTCCATGCGTCATTCCCCTCTGCCACAGCAGAGATGCTGGTCCGTATTTAATGTTTGAGAGCCCTGGACTACGCATCATGTGCCCTGTGGAAGGAGAGTCATATGGTCTGGATGAACTAAGTTTTCCATTAATCTTTGGAAATGCCTCCAGCACTGAGATTCTGGTCAGGCGAAGGACTTGCCTGAGGAAGGGTAGTGTTTATTTCTGCCATGTCAAATCTGTTGTACACAGAAGAATGGTTTCTCAACCCATTTTGATTGTTTTCCAGAACAATAGTGTCTTTCTAAAAACAGTAGACTAGTGGATGACTGTTTGCTTTGCACTTTGAATGCTTCTCCCTGGAGTTTGTGTTGCAAAATTGTGTAGTTGTGGATATTTCTGTAAACAGCATCCTAGAATACAGAAATATATCATAGAATCACATAATGGTTTGGATTGGAAGGGGCCTTAAAGATCATCTGGTTCTAACTCCCCTGTAATGGGCAGGGACACCTTCCACTAGAGCAGACTGCTCAAAGCCCCATCCAACCTGGGCTTGAACACTGCCAGGGATGGGGCAGCCACAGCTTCTCTGGGGAACCTGTGCCAGCACCTCACTACCCTCATAGTGAAGAATTTCTTCATAATGTCTAATGTAAATCTCCCCTCTGTCAGTTTAAAGCCATTTCCCCTTGCCCTGTGCCTACATGCTCTTGTAAAAAGTCCCTCTCCTGATTTCTTGTGTCTTCTTCAGGCACTGGAAGCTGCTCTGAGGTCCCCTATGGGCCTTCTCTTCTCCAGGCTGTATAAGCCCAATTGTCTCATCCTTTCTCTGTAGGAGAGTTGCTCCAGCCACCTCATTGTCTTTGTGGCCTCCTCTGGACTCTCTCGAGCAGTCTGTGTAAAGTAACTTGAAATGAAAGTTAAGATGTAATAAAGGAAAGCATACTTAATGTTTTTCATATACCACGCTTTACCTGCGTGTTGCGGCATATGCAGAAAATACCATGCTACTTTGGAGTTATCTTGACTACGCGAGAAACAATGAGTTTAAATCATCAGCGTCATATTCCAAATGACGCACATAGAAATATTTTTATTTCCATTAGAAGAAACACCAAAGAAGTCAGTGACTGAAGTAGGTTAGGGGAAATAATTTTGTACTGTTTGTCGTGGGCTTTTTGCTTTGCCTTTGATGTAACATTCAGTAGTGTTTACAGAAATAGCTAGGCTTACTAATAATTTATGTCCTATTGATCTTTTAGGTGATCCCAACTTAAGAAGAAATGTCTGTGGTCAGTTTTCTGCTCCCCAGTATGATTCTGTTGTTGGGAGTTTATGTTTGGGGTTTTGTTTTTGTTTTGGTTGTTTTGTTTGTTTTTTTTTTTTTTTTTAAATTTTGAACGTTTTTTTTTA
>NDXB01013925.1:7494-28840 GCA_002631895.1 Agapornis roseicollis
CCCCCCCCCCCCCCCCCCCCCAGGCAGCTTCTCCTGCCCAAGCCTTTGCCCACTAAGCACCAGCACAAACCACTCGTGGAATCACACACATGACTAGAGCACAAAGAGCCTGTGCCGGGGTTTGGGGATCATAACCAGACATGGGGAAGCATCTAATGGCACCCACCAAGGGACTGGTGTCACCTGCACAGATCCCACCCCCAGGGAATGCCACCAGCACCATCCCAGAATTACTTAAGCCATCAGGAACCAAGAGTTCACATTGATTTACAAATTAATGAGGACTTACTGCAGACAGTAACTGTGAGAACACGTGTTAAAACGCAACAGAAAGAATTCCATCCACTTCCATAAGAGGTGGATGGTATCCAGGAAGAATGAGTCAACCTCATTCCTTGAGTAAAACTCACCGAGCTGACAAGAGCTGCACCAGGCATGAATTCGGATCATCTTGTTCTCTGCATTGCATTTATCACTGCCCAAGTCATTCTCTCTTCAGTGTTATGGGTTAGAGATGGGTGGGAGTTTTTGAAAATGCTTTTCATCACTGGGAAACGTTGATTTGACCAATATTGCCCCCATCATTCCATCAGTTACAAGCATTCGTTCATCCTGAGTCACACATAAGATTCACACAAGATTGTGCTTAGTGGTAAGGGCACAGGGAGGAAGGAGTAGAAAGCTTTAGACACATCAGAGATGCCCATGTTCATCCTGCTGCCAATTCTTGTTTCTCCTTCACATAGAGTTCTAGTGTTAAACTTCACAAGGTTTTAGTTTCATGTCCAAGGAGGAAGTGAAAACTCTTGAAGCCATTGACATATTTCCTAACCAGTGCTCGTCACACTACAGAGGGACACTACTCACTTCAGAGGAGAAAGCAGCATGTTTGAATGACTGACAGTAAATCTTTTTCCTATCACACATTCACTCAACAGCAGTGGTTTATTTTACAGGTGGAAGAACAAACTACTTAGATTTGGGTTGCATTATCAGAATACAGCAAAGGGAGCAATGCAGAGATGAGTACCAACGCAGCCAGAGCTTTGGTGTTTGCACTCAGAGACCCAAAGTGTCAGAGGGACCCACCCATGCTTCTGTTAGGGCACAAAGAGCACATCCAACATCTTGGAGCAAGACCATTAGGCTTTTCAACTTCACTGGGAGGTTTTTAGCTCACAAACTTCCTACAGAAGAACTTATGGCAACCCCCCAGGAATCTCAGTTTTGCCATAGCCAGTGATAAACTAATTGATATGTAGCTAAAAGCCAACCTCCATTTAAAAAAGGTGGTTAGAAAATGAAATGCAAATATATACAAATATCCAATGGTTTCTATGAATATAAGTGTCTGTCTACCTTACCAGTGCTATTTTCCAGCCAGCTTTCCAACCAGTGCAGCCTCTGCACTTCCGTATCTACAATTGTACCATTTATAAGCCAGGAGCCCACCTTGCCCCCACAGTGACTCATGTTCCATTGGGTTTACTCCTGTGAAGACTTGTGTTAAAACAGAGCAAAGAGCAGAACCTCCGGTGAGGGAATGCTGTGTTTTGGAAAGCATCAAACTATTCCCAATCAAACTATCAAAGCTATCCCATCAGACTATTCCCAGTCAAAATATCAAAGCACTGATACACATCCTGTGTAAGAGAAAGGCTTTTGCAATTGGTATAGCGTTAAAAAGAGAAATAATGGTACCGGGGTCAAACACAAGTCTTGCTGGATTACAGTGTTTACTCCATGCCTAAAAAATAGTTTTCCTAGAGGAATACACTTCCTAGGTTCCATAGGGAGTTTCTTCCCTACCTTCACAATGAAAGCCAGCATGGGGCAACTCCCCGAGCAAGCTGCCACAGCTCCTTGCTCCCACACCAGCTCTGCAGTTCAGGATGTGCAAGGGATGCACCTCTAACTTGGTAGACACAGTCTATGTGGTTTCAGCATTACCAAAACGATAAAGACATTCAGAAAGCAACCACCTCCAGCACTGTCTGTAAGGATGAGGGTTAGCATTAAGTTACTCTCTTAAGCTGAAAAAACAGCTGAGCTTCCAGACTCACCAATAAAAGAATTATAGGAGCAAAATGGTGTTACATTTACTATCACCATCTATGCAATACCAGAGCTACACAGGATGCTTGGAAAGAGCTCCCAGTTTGGAGGGCAAATCCTGTCTGAAGCTGCCAAGTAAACAGCAGCAGAGAGCCAATGGAGCAGGCGAGGGCATCGCACCACCATGAACCCAACAGAACGCAGCCCTCCTGGCTCCCAGTCCCATGGTCAGCCTGCACCATCTGAGGTTACACAGGGAGTTCCCTGCAGAGCAGCCTTGCACTGCTGTACACTGCCCTTAGCCTAGGAAAAACTGGTGTATTCCTCAGCAATTGGCTACAACCTCACAACAGTGTCAACCGTTTCCCCACACATACCTCAAATCCTGCTTACAGTTTTACTCCAGATTCCTTCAGTGCCCTGAAACATGTATCACAAGTTGCTTGACTACTATTCAGCTCCAGTTTTGCTCCTTTGGTATAAATGAGATGGGGAAATGGTTCCATTCCTCTAAAGTATAAAGTTAAATAGAGTGAACTGAGAAGTTTAAAAATAATGGAGTGAGATCACCCATAGAGTGATTTTAAATGGCTCAAATAAGAGCAGCACTTGCATTTAGCAAGTGTTCCTCCTGCGGAATAGGAGGCTTTCTCAGTTTCAGCCACTTGGGTGCATTACAAGGGGACAGTATTCATTCACATGGGGAAGGTATTTCCTATAAAATTATGACTAACAGCTTTTTAACTCCACTCTTAAGCAACCCAGGCTGAGAATCAATTAAAGATCACAAAAGGATTTAACACTGGAGGGAATTTGAGACTTACTTTGTCACAAAGCTCAGCTGGATGAACCATCTGGGCAGTGAAACACTTTATTCCTAAGTATATTGACCACTCAATCTGGGCTGGCACAACAAGGGTAAAGAATGACCGGAACAGTGGAAACCACTGACAGTGCAAGAGAAGCAGCAGTGAGCAGTGTCCCTCAGCTTTATCTCAGAGTCATTAAGAGTTGCTGCTCATTGAGCCGAACACTCAGCTCTGCCAGCAGCACAAGTCAGCATTTCTGCGTTGTAATCACCTCTGCCTTTAATTTCTACAGCTGGCCCTGTTTATCACATCCCCCCTTTCAGGAGCAAACACTATCACTTTAAAGCCATTCCAAACTCTGCATCCAACTACAATAACCAATAGAAACCAAGATGTATGTTTCCAGTGTTGTCACTCACCTGGGCACTGTTGGCTTCCCAAGCAAGCCACAGCTCAGTATCTCACACACCCCCAAACACATGAACTAACACCAAGATTGCTTATTTTGTCACCACCCAGGTTGACCATTTCTCACCATTCACACAAGCATGTATTGTGCAATGACATTCTGGATGCTTCTGCATTAATGACAAATTAAGAACATTTATCATACATGTGGTACAGATCTGGAACATCAGACACCTTTAGGCATATAAAAGGTCACAAACACAGAGATGTAAGACATGATCTATTACAAGAACAACCAAACCCAAGAATACATCATCCAAGAGCAGAATCCAACTCACAATTCAACAAGGAAACCCAACGCTTTCATCACTTTTAGAAATAGAGAATTGCAATAAGAGAATTTTATTCTGGAAGGATGAGAAAAATGTTAGACACGTTTTCATGGGAGAAGCAGAGATACGGAGCGAGCTCGAAAGCTCAACATCTCTCATGCCCCGGTCTATAAATAAAACTAACTGGGCCCTACTCTTGTACTAAATTTAAAGGAAAGTCTTTTCCACAGAGGGCTTTCTTTAAGGCAAACTCTGCCCCAGAAGGACTTTAACGTGGGGTTTCCAACAAGCAGCACAAATGAATTTAACAATAAACGCAGGAAGAAAGCAGCTGCATTTCTCTGTAGCAGAAGCAGATGAATGTGCAGCTCAACCATGGGTTTGTTCTGAGGGAGAAGGGTAATTCCCAACAGTTCTCACCCAGAGTTTAACCACAGTTTTCCTTCACCTTGTGCTCCAGGAGCTTGGCTCAGGTGCCATTCACCCTCTGGCATCACAAGGTCAGCTCCAGTAACCAAACAGAACCCCCAGATTTTGTGGCATAGACAATATCAAATCATTCATCTCTCCCCTGCATGCAATCCACAAGCTACACAGAGGAAAGGGGAGGGAACAATTCCTTGATGGACTCAGGTGAGGTCTATCATCACAATCAACACCTAACTGCTTGTCTTTATTCAGCTTCTTCCATTTGGAGATAAACCTCAAAGTCTCAAGGAGTTTTTCCCGGTTTGGAAACCCCCGAGGACTCTCACTTTTCCTCACAAAAATCCTACAACAGCCTCTCAGGAGCCACACGTTTCAGAATAACACATTCGGAGGCACACCTGCATCGGCTCATCTGAACATACACAGAACACCACAACCAAAGCAAGCTCCGGATGCACACTGCCACCACCCCCTGCACTTCTCCACACCAATGGCTCTCCCTTGCTGGCCTAGCAACAGCCGCTACTGATTTTCCTTTGATGTTTCAAACAGATACTGTCACCTAACTCCCAACCAAAGCACTTTGAATTGCTGAGCACGCACCATGTTCCACCCCAGAAACAACAGCATTTCAATCAGAGCAGAGGACAGAGGCCCTCACAGCAATTCAGCTTTCCCAAATCACTTTCTATCTTAGCTCTTAAAGTTCCATTTGCTTCCACTTTTCATCTATTTTCAGGCTTAAAACTTCCTATTCTTTAGGTTTTCTAGAAAAGAAGCAGGTTTTCTCCTAGCTATGAGCTCTGCATCTGCTGCTTTCTTATCCCTCTGCAGCCAACTGATTTCTTTTGACACACAGATCCAATCTGTAAGAAATGTGGCACTTCTAAGCTGAAGCAAACAGTTTATTTCCTCATACCAGAGTAGCTTTCCCCCATCCCACTGCAGCCTAGGCTCTGGGTAGCAGGGTAGGGACTCTAAAACTCATGAGGCAGCAGAGTTTTCTTTTTGCACTCTAAGCAAGCCACCAGCATTGCGAAGATAACCTGCTAGAACTGCAGTCAGCCCACCCTTTGCTGATGCACATCATCCACAACACATATACAATGCAGAGACAGAAAATAAGAATATAAAATCTGAGTATAAAAAAAGTACAGAATAAGAGTATAAACCAGCATTTTACTACTGCAGCTCCAATTCTCTTTCCTATAGCTGCAAACAACCTTCAATTCACTACCTCAAAATAGCTGAAGAATGTAAGACTGACCTTAAAGAAGATAAGGAACCTCCTGGCCCCCAAGTCAGTTGAGAGGACTCCACATGCAGCAAACCTTCCTCTGACCAGAGCCTGAACCTTCTGGAAGAAGCACAGAGGTAACGACACAGAATCAGTGATTTGACCAAGGTGCTCTAATTAAGGTGAGTGCCACCAGCTGGATTCAATTTAGCTCATCAGGGCTGGGGCTGGGTGAGGTCTAGCATCAGGGCACTTAGGTGACGGTGGACAGCACTGAGTGTGGGACAACACAGCTGCTCTCTTGTGACCTGTGCAGCAAATACAAAGGATTGCACCTTTGCAATACAGTGAATTCCTTCATGGATGTACCAGTGCTCAAAAGGCAGGAGATGAAATCGTTACCATGGATGTTTTCCAAGGATACTGACTAACCGGATAGATTCCTATTGTGTGTTCTAGGAATGTGCATTGAAACAGCTCATCTCACTGAATCTGAAGGCAAAAAATGGATTAATTTCAGGTGGTCCATTAATAACTCCCAGTGATGTGTAAAGCTTGTCTTGTGTCATACAAGTTATACCTACAAATCCCTTCCTGTATGCTTACAGTTCTTTGGAAAATGCAACTATGGCAGCACTGGTGAACACAGGGCAGATCTTGTCTCACAGGTGAATTAGCTGTTAAGCATCCCAAAAGGTCTACATTTAATGCTCCTTACATTTCCACTGCTTAACTTTTCTATTTGCAGTAACTGTATGTTTCATAAAGACTGAACTTCCTCATGCATTCTGTGGAAACATAAAACGTAACTCGTGTCAGTCGACCCGCTGATATTTCTATTTCCAGAAGAGAGTAGGAACAGTGAAAAAAACCCCAACCCGAGTCATTCCCAGCAAACTCTGATGTATAGGATGTGACATAATGGTGCAAAAACTTTTGGCAAACCCAGGGATTTGAAATTGCTCTGCCCTGTTTTGCTGTGGCAGGAGTTTCAATGCAGTGCACTTTGCCTAGAACTGACACAAAAGAACAGTCACCTTGAGT
The DNA here is from genome assembly GCA_002631895.1 of Agapornis roseicollis. Taxonomy (NCBI): domain Eukaryota; kingdom Metazoa; phylum Chordata; class Aves; order Psittaciformes; family Psittacidae; genus Agapornis; species Agapornis roseicollis. Next base: position 13,809 of record NDXB01013925.1, read on the forward strand.
GCGTTACAGGGAAGAACAAAACCATTTCCCAGACAAAAATTCACTGTGTTCAGCACGCTGCTTATAGGTTACAGTGAACAGAAGCGTTTGATGTACTTGATGCTTTCTGGCTACCAGGGAACCTCTGAACCCACACAGGAGGGAGGTGGCAGTGATGAGGTGGCAGGTACATGCTTGCAGAGAGGTGAAAGGAGACAGAACCTTATTTCCCTTTTTACAATACAATTTGCTGAGCTCTGTGTATTTCCCTGGGCCCTGTGGGAGCAGACAGCAGCAGAGCAAGACACAAGCACAGTGGTCTGTCCATGGATCTGTGGGGTGATGGGTTCAGGTCCCAGCACCCCCCTGCACAGACAGTGCTTCCAAAGGGATTGCTCCTTACACAGTGGCCCACCGTGGAGGCTGTGGAAGGGGATCTTGTGAAGCTGATGCCCTCTTGCAGCCTCCTTAAATAGAGCAGTGTCTCTTAGGGGGCTGCTCCCCCTGCCAGCCACTCTTCAGGCTGGGACAGACAGTGCCTCTCCATCAGAACAAGTGGCTTTCTGGATGGTCACAGTACCTGCAATGTAACATTACTTGCTTTATTCACCATGCACTGGTGCAAAGAGGAGATGCTTGCTCGTGGCAGAAGGTTGGAACTGGGTGATATGTATGGTCCCTTCCAACCCAAACCAGTCTGGGATTCTTTAATTCTATGGTTCGAATTGAAAGCATCTTACCTGCACATCATCTCCACACTGTTGCCAGCAGAACTGCCTCAGAAGCCACTTGCCAGTGCTTTAGGCTCATCACCTTCCTCAGAAGTACAGCTTTCAACACAGTGGCTGTTGTCTCTACAGGCAGGAGTGCATTGCAAAACCCTGTCTGTAAGCCTGAGCAGTGAGGACGTCCTGTGTGTGCTGATGCTAACACTGCCTCCTTGTAGATTCTTTCGTTTTCTCTTCCCTCTCTTCCTAATGAAATCTTTCCATATTATTAATGGCCAGGGTGGATCTACAGCATGTGCTCCTTCCAGGATTTTCTTGTTTGCTGTAGTCTTCACATTTTCCAGTTCATTTCCTATTTTCCTGCCCTAAATCTGCTGCCAAAACCATCCCCGAAGCACACTCTGATACTTGCACAGAAAAAACCCAAAATTTGGGAATATACCTTTGATCCAGACTCCTGCAAATCAGTAGCAATTTTACCCCAAATAGGAGTCATTTTCATAAGTTGCTGATGGTTCTTAAGGTGAGCTTTTAGCTCATTTACCATGCAGATGCATTTCAGCCACTCCAATGGGGAACACTGGGTCACATCATTTATGTTAAATTAGTAGTCCAGGAGCACTCAGCCAAAACATAAAGCCTGGATTTAGGACAGGCTATTTAATCAGGGATGAAATTATTAGGAATGAAATTAATGAACTGGATTCCTGCCTACATACTCCAAATGACACTAACTCTCATCGTTAAAGAAGAAACAAGTAACCAAGAAAAAGTTCCTCACTCGTGGACTGGAATATTAGAAACAAAAGTGGCTACGTAATCCCCCATGGGAAGAATTGGTTTGGTTCCATGTAATCCCTCACCAGAAAAGTTGGAAACATTACAAACTCCACTGATATTAGAGCTCAAGTGCATGGTGGTGCCAATTGGAACAGGTTGGGAGTTGGGGAATTCCTTAGGACATTCAAGGAGAAAAAAATCTGAAGTAATTTCATGGATTATTGCTGTGTTTAATCCTTTCTCAGGCTTCTGAAAGAAAATCCTCACACATTCAGTCACTTATGATATGGATGCTTCTCAATAAACATAAACTGACAACAGAAGTGGCTGAACATCTCTGAGCATCTGATCAGGCAAAGTGGAGCACCTGGAAGTCAGTACCTTTGACTTGACCTATTTCTGCTTTTAAATACCCTAGGAACATTTTTGGTTGTTCATTTCTTGCAGCCTTCACACAGGACTTTCTAATAACAAAAATAATACCTAAGAAAAATACTCTAAATGTCTTTAATCTCGTATTTTAAGTTTCACAGAATTGGAACTGATGCTCAGGAAGACAAAGGCCCAGATTCAGTGTCACTGGTAAGCATAAAGAAGACAACTAAATTAGGAACATAGACCCAAAAGATCTTCTCTTCAGTAAAAGGAGAGCAATAAAAGCCCAGCAGCCCATAGGTAGGTGAAGTCTTTCTCTTAACTGTTGTTTAAAGTTACTTGCTTTAGCTGTAAACGGTTAGATGGGATGAATCCATGTCCTGGTGACTTGCCTGTCATAGAGCTGGAAACAAAACTTCCAAGAGGGCAAGCTGGAGATTATCCAGGTACTCTGGGGATGCAGGGATCCATTCCTCCCCTCATAAATCTCCCATCAGTAAAAAAATCCCCACTTTCAAAGTCAATCCACTGAATACAGCGGGTTTAAAATAGTAAAGCTGAAATCAGCATCTGGACTCTTGTCTGGGATACCTTAAAAGTCCATGATTTCTTCCTCTGGGGGCACGTGCTTCTAGGAAATCTGTATTATTTTGGCTGAAAGACAGTACCATAGGGATGTCATCAGACCACCAGCACCATTTAACAGTTCTTCTGCGTTGTTCTGAGATATACTGTTTTCTGTAGGAATTCAGGAATGACCCATAGAAACAACTTTGGCAGTGCATGTATTTCCCTTTGGATTTGTCAGGATAATGAAGGATCCAAAGAGCTGAACCTTTCCAAAGCTTCTCAGCTCATTTGCATTACAAGGGGTAAGTGGCTCTCCAGTGGTTCCTTGCTTAGTCTGGAGCTCTGACATTAGCAGGGATCCAACATGTCTTGAGAAGCGCAGGGAGAGTCATGTTTTCTGACGCCATCAAATTCCCTTCTCTATCCTCAGTGAGAGACTCATTGCAAAACCAAGCAGTAAAACCTCAAAGGCTGCAAGGCCAGACAAATTAAGGCAGATGTTCTGGACTTTGGGATAGGGAGGATATGGCTGAGCCTTCACAATAAACAGAATCCAAGATGACTGCAGTGGGTGGGGTTGCAAACCTGCAGCCTTTCCTGGGGCCTGCAAGCAGCATCCTCTGCCTAGATGACTTTCCCAGCTAGATCCATGCTGCTCAGCACATTCTCATTGTACGGTCCTGGAAAAACATGAAGGACAGCGTGAGCCAGTGGTTATTTCCACCTGCCTCTGTTTCCCTTTGCTAAAATGATGAGATTCTTTCTTTTCTCCTGCTCTGTGTGCAAAGCTCCACAGGCTGCTCTGCAGGGTGCAGGGCAGGCACTGAAGTGTGCTCCCTCTTCTATGGAGGCTACCCAGCCACATTAATGCTCAGCTCATTTGCTCATTCAAGAACTAGGGGTACCAACTGGTCCAAGCATCATGCTAAAAGAGCTCTCCTGCTTGCACACAGCTGTTCTATGTGACCATGTCCAGCACAGCAATTGGGCTTACAGACACACCATCAAGAACAGGACCTACCAGTTGGATGCTTTGAACAGTCACAGCTTCCACCAGCTATTACTATAGTCACAGATACACTGCCCTTAGAGAAATCAGAATCAATTTAGGCACCTAATACTGCGATGTCTGGAAGTGAATCGGTTTTGAATTACTTGAGTAAAACAAGGCAGCGAAGCCCCATGTAACGTGCTGGTGTGGAACCGCTGCAGCCCTGGGGAGGGAACGACAATGCATATTTTACGCTGTGAATTTTTTATTAAGGGAGGTTTTTTGTGTTTATTCTTGAATATGAATATTTTACACGTCCGAGTTCAGAACAATGCTTTTTTTGGCTGCCTCTGCACTTTTCATGGTTGTGTACCCTTGCATTGCATAACTGAGAAAGATCCATTTACACACAGGGGGAAAGGGGACTAATGAATCTCAGCAAAGCCAACTTTACTGTGTGTGAAAAAAAGCACTCTGAAGTTTTCCAAATAAAAAAAATATATATATACATATATAAAATACTTGCATGGAATGGCTTAATAAAATCAGTGTGTGCATGTGGGTGCACGTGTTCCTGCGGGCATGTGGATAATGAGCTACACCTTATACCACCTCTGTTGGGAAAAGCTCTGGAATGTTCTTACCTCCTTCACATCAAACCCCTCACATTCAGGTACTCACCTGGATGTTTCCAAAGGTGGAGGAATGGAGGTGTCCCTGCCTCTCGTTCATTCAATGAACTGATGGAGCTTTCCCACATCCACCTGCAGGCTGGTATTTGCCTTTGGTAGCACCGTTACCCTTTCTGGATGCTTCTGAATGTCCACAGAGCTTGTTTTCTCACCCACCTCTGCAGGCTGCCTTCAGCAGGCTCTCAGACTTGCACCTACAAGTGGAAGGTATCCCTGTCCATGGCACAGGGTTGGAGCTGGATGATCTTTAAGGTCCCTTCCAACCCGAACCATTCTCAGGCATTCCAGGTTGGTTCTTTGTAGCTTTTGAGATGACTTCTGCTCTGTACAGCCACATTAGTGAGCATCTTTGACAATCACCATGCTCATCAAGCAGCTCTTGGCTTTGTCAGTGGCCAAATACATGCACTGACCTGCTGGCATCACTTCATTCTGACCATGGATGGGTGAAAAAATGCCTCATTTACCTGAGCAGTTTGGGTCTGGCCTTGCTCGCAGAGCCTGGCATGGCAAGACCACAAGTGCAGCACTTCTGTATGGTGAGGCCTCTGTGTGCCATGCCCCCAGCATCACCCCGCCTGGGGAAACAAAGGAGCTCACTTCCCTGCCTTCCCCCGTGCCCTGCTGCAAAGATGCACTTGGCACTCTCTATCCAGCTGCTTTCAGAACAAGCTGCCCATCACCACCCTCCTGGAGACCTGCGATCTGCAAGGCAGGGGTGAGGGCACCTTCTGCAGCAAGTGCGCTCACACAGCTCAGCAGGACGAGGGCAGGGGCCAGGAGATCTGAATAATAAAGATAGTAATTATTTGCCAAGTGTATATTTGAACCCAGCCTTTTTATTGTGCACATGATAACAAGGAGGAGAGGGAGAAAGCAAGAGCACTTGTACGGTTCTTGAGAGCCTGCAACCAAAAATGGGCAGGGTGACAAGCAGCACATTGTTTTGGGTAATCAGTGTGCATTGTCGCAGGCTGACATGACTGCATACCAATAAAACCCTGAAATTCACAGGGAATGGGCAAAGTGCAAATGATGAATTGTCTGACATTGAACAGAAAATAAAGAGCTGCTGCTGGATTGAAACTTAAACAAGACTTGGGGAGGGAGGAATGAAATTACCAGGAAGTGCTGGTTTTGGCTGGGATAGAGTTAATTTTTTTCATAGCTGGTATGGTGCTGTGATTTGGATTTGTGCTGAAAACACGGGGATGCTTCCGTTATCCCTAAGCAGTGCTTATACTGACTTAAGGCCTTTCCTACTCCTCAAATCACCCCACCAGCAGGTAGGCCGGGGTGGGGGTTGCACAAGGAGTTTTAATTCCAGAACTAACCACTGGTAAACCCAGGAATTAACTCAGGCCCTGCAGCCAGTTCTATAGTCACCAAACAAGTGTTACTTTCCTGAGGCTAGAAAGATCCCAGGCACTTACAGTTTAAATCCTCAGTATCCATAGGACAGGTAGAACATAGGGGAAAATATATCAGGTGAAAGATCCCTGCAATTCATATTCCATGGCATGAAGGCCAAGGGAATAAGGTCCCAAATGATGAAGACCTCAGACCTCTTCAAAGCAAGAATGAAATACAAATGGAGTAATGAATTTCCAGCTCCCTGTGCAGCAATAGAAGCACAAGGTGACCAAGAGACTGAAGAGGCTGATTAAAGTCTAGAGTCATGGAACATGTGCCAACTTCTGCTATCTTGTTGTGTGTCCTTGAGCAAAGTCGTGCCTAAAAGGTAAATGGGAACAGCCAGGCCAAACCACCACTGTGGGTGTTTCATACCTTTAATAATGGGTTGTTGAATGATTTTCATCTGGGAGGAGCTGAACCAGGTCCCGTGATGTAAAACAAGTTTGGTATCACTGAACCCATCCTGGAGTACATCAGGCAGTATTCTTGTTCTGCAAGGGTGAGATCTCATTAAAGCACACAGAGAGCTCTGCTAGGTGTCACTCTCCGAACACATTTTGTCTCTGCATCTGGGTCTGCAGTTATCCTGCCCTTTGCTTCTCTTTTCTCCTCCTGACACCACCGCCAAGTTGCAGTGTTCACTCAAGTCCCCTCTGCTTTTTGCCACTCTGGCTTTTGCATTGTTATTTGCATTAGATTATTGGAGCAGGAGTCTAAACACTGAAGTTACTGCAGATCCCTCCTCATATGGAAGTCAGTGAGCTGTGAAATATTTAAACTGTCTACAGTTGTACCTCGTTTGTTTACACATTTCCAGCAGGCTGCTAAAAGGTAACACACTGTAATAGAGGAAAGATCCAACACTGCTGATTCTGATGTCATAACAGCTCAAAAGGTGCTCTGAACACTTGCATCTCAACTTTCTGAAGCCTAAGGGCCCAAGCAGAGCAGGAAAGCTGCATGCTTTTCTCCAGGGTCCTTGCTTTATGCTTTCACTCTGGTCATTGGGAAAAGCAGGGTAGGTGGCTCTCAGTGTGGTCACCCACAAACCATCCCCTGCTCCCCATGTCCTCTGTATCCAGGTCTTTCAGCCCATTTTATTTTTCCACTTGCCCTGCTGAGGAAGTGCTGCAGGGCGCAGTGGACAACTGAACAGGGAGGTAGATGTGGTTCCCTTGTAAATGTCATGTAGAGAAGGAAGAGTGTATTGTGATTCCTCAAAGGGCAGTGAGAGGAAGGGACAGAGGACTGATCAGTCCCAAGGCAGCAGAGGGCATCAATGAGTTTGAAGATTCATGTCTGGAGCTGAATGAAAATAGCCAGACACTGTACTGAATTAACAAGAGAGATTGCAGCTCTCTTCCCTGTTTTCACGTTAGTCTTGGACAAATCCAACAATACATGATGATATTCAACAATATATCAATCATAGTGATAATCAGTTTCACAAATGATGAGATTTCTATCCCCCGCCTGGCTGCAGTGCAGGTATTTGCAGGTGTGGATAAAGATGATCCCTGTAAATGCATCATTTTCAAGTAGTTTCTTTGAGTGCAAATTTCAGTGCTGAAAATTCACACCTCTGTTATGAATTCCACAGGTCCCTTTGGAAACCCAATCCCTCGGCCATGATACTTATGACAGTTAAGGTTATTTGGTGTAGTTATTTAAAAATACTGAGCCCAGCAATGCAGATTTGCTTAGTAATTCAAGCAAACAGTTTCAGGACAGTCACTCTCCTTGGCTCTCAGTGATGATGTAGAGGAATAACTCTTAAGACAGAATCATAGAATAGTTAGGGCTGGAAAGGACCTTAAGATCATGCAGTTCCAACCCCCCTGCCATAAGCAGGGACCCCTCACACTAAACCATGGCACCCAAGGCTTCGTCCAACCTGGCCTTGAACACTGCCAGGGATGGAGCACTCACAATTCCCTTGGGCAACCCATTCCAGTGCCTCACCATCCTAACAGGAAAGAATTTCTTCCTTATATCTGATCTAAACCTCTCCTGTTTTCCCTAAGAGAACCAGTGTCAGGTAGGGACCAATGCCTCCACCTTCTTAGATGTCTGACATCAAAATGTTCATTCAGAAGTCCCCTATGGATAAACTCAAATAGATACCTTTCACCTTGGGCTCTCTGATTAACTTACTAATTTTAATTAACATTGTTATGTTAATTAAGTTATGTAAATGCAGTCCCACATAGTCCTTATGCTAGAATATTAGGGAAACCTCACAGGTGGACAATGTTACACGTGATGTGACACAGCAAATCACATGGCCAGTAACAGCACAGAGCTTCTAGGTCCGAGAGCTCTGCTTTAACAGCCAGATCAACTTAGAGAATCATAGCACTTATCTTCACTCCATGAGCAAACCCAAACATAGAAGCTGAGGCCCCTCTGCTCCTCCGGGGCTGCTACAGGAGATCTCCAGCGCAATGGTGAAGAGTCAGCAATACCCCCAAGCCCTCTATTTCTCCATCAGAGGTCTCTTTGCACTCCCTGGATATTTATGGTGCATGGCAAGGAGCCAGCCCCACGGGCAGGGAATGGAGGTGGCTTGTTCTCAAGTGTTTAAAAGTCCGACAAATTGTTTGCAGCTCTAGCAGGGATCAACACGTTCTAGAATTAAACCCCAACGTTTTTGGATAGCAAAACTGCTCTGAACAAGGGCTCCTTTCCCACCCAATGCACAAGAGACCTTTCTGCAGTAAGCTATAAAGTCACTTACTATAAATCAATTATTTCTGTACTGATTTATTAACTGCTCTGCAGCAGTTCAGACGGGCACTCAAAAACAAACCCTGGATGGATGGATGCTCCTTGAATGTTCAGAAGCATTTTCTCTGGAGTACTGTGGGTCCAACCTCATAATAGTTTTCCTTCGTAACCCACATGTTCCTAAATGCTCTTAAGCTGGTCAGGATGGAAGCACCAATCCACACAGAATACATCCGATCTTGTGGTGAAATGATCTTGACATGAGCTGTGCTGGGAACTCCTGCCTGGAGCTCCTTCTGGAGCCTCTCCTTGAAGCCTTGGAAAAGAGTCGATCCACCCGACAACAGCACGTTCCTCTGGATGCTGGGCCGGATGTCGCTGCAGCACTTGGAGAAGCTCTGGAGGACCATCACCCCAACCCCTGGTCCTGTGATTCCTGCCTCCGCAGGCACAAAAAGCGCTTCAGGAGCTCGGAATAGCTGGTCTCCTGCCTCGACAGCTCTTCCGTCAGGGAGAATGTACCTGCGCAGGAGTGTTGCAGGCTCTGCATGCATCTTCTGGCTGGGATCTAACACAACATAACACAGCTTCTCCTTAATAACCCTCACAATCTCTCTCTCTGCTGTGCTTACGAAGGAGTTGCCTGTCTCCAAGAGGAGCCTTGTGAGGTATTTGGTTACACCTCTGCCTGCAAAATCCAGCCTGCTGGTGCTATGGAGCAGGTAATGGCCTTCATAGACAGGGACAGCGACAGTGACACCATCGCCACTGTCCAGCACCAGCCCTGTGGTGCGGGCAGAAGCGTACAGGGCCATCAGTGCCGTCAGGGTCACGAACAGAGCAGGCACCTGGAGGCTCTCGAACATCATCTCAGCCATTGTCTCTCGATGGGACAAAGGGTTGAGAGGGGCCTCGGTCAGCAGCACCGGCACCTCGCTTGGTTTCAGTTTGAGCTCTTGTTTGTACAGGTACCTCCAAATCTTCTCCATGTCATCCCAGGATGTAACCAACCCATTTTCCATTGGGTAAGTAAAAGACAAAACGCCCCTTTTGAACTGGGCTTCCTCCCCAATATAGCAGTCCTTATGACTCGCCCCCAACATGACAGGTTTGAATTTAGGGTACCCCACAACAGTGGAAATAACTGAGCGGGGAACCTGTTCCCCCGACAGACCAGCCCTACACTGCCCAGACCCTATGTCAAAAATCACCGCACGGCTCCCTGCCATCACAGAGTCCGGTGTCCTGTGCAGAATAGGTGCTGTCCCGGGCAGTGGCTGCTGGTACCTAGAGGTACCACCCCACTGAGCTCACAATCACTGTAGCTGCCCTGGCAACACTACTTCCATTTCGATTCAGGGCTAGTACTCAGTATGAAACTGGGTGTTCCTGCTTCCCAGACAAATTACAGCAGAGAATCAATGGGTTTTTTCAGACCCCCAGGCACAGAGGAGGGCCGGTTACAGTAATTGCATTTGCATTGATTTATATTTGGATTCTGTTTGGGGTTTTGCTGGGTTTCTAAAGGAAACGTTTTCAATGAGGTAAAAAATAACGTGAGAGCCAGTTTTAGAACAGAAACCCCAGGTACCTCGAAGACCTCAGAGGGAAGGATCCCCCAGCAGAGGAGGTCTGCTACTCCCCACGTGACTCCAAGGCAGGCTGTGAGTCCATTAGGGAGTAACTGCATCCCTGTGACATGTGCACACCTGTAACCTCTGCCCAGGGGAAGGCGGATGATAAACACTAAGATCTTCATTGCTTAAGCTTTTAATGTTTGATTTTCACACATGGTGTGTTAGCCAGTGAACACACTAATGGCTGTAGCACCTTTCAGGTCAGTTGGTTCTCAGCAGGGCTCCTTGCTCATGTGCTGCTGTAGCAAGCCCTTCACTTGATGGTCTCCTTACAAGCCCTTGTGGTGAATGACAGCGGCCCCAAATTCTCTGTAATCGTTCACAGTGACCCACATTTGCCGGAACGATGTCAGGCTGGTGAGGATGGAGGCCCCAATCCACACACAGTATTTCCTCTCAGGGGGTGCGAAGATCTTCACAAACATGCCAGAAGGTGCTTGCATCTTCATCTCCTTCAGGATCCGTTCATCCAAGCCAGGGAAGAGGGTGGACCCACCTGAGAGGAGGATATTGCCATAAAGACTCCTGCGCAAGTCGATGTCACACGTCATGATGCTGTTGAAGATCATTCTGTGCACACCGGGAGCTTCCACTCCAACATTTGCAGGCATGAAAAGGGTCTCTGGTGCACGGAAGAGCTGGTCGCCTATCTGGATGATATTGCCGTCGGGCAGTCTGTACTCCCTCATGAGTTCTTCTGGCTTTGCTTTCATCTCTTGGACGGGGTCTAAAACTACGTAGCACAACTTCTCTTTGATATCTCTGACTATCTCTCTTTCAGCCGTGCTAACAAAAGCGTGTCCATTCTCCAGAAGCAGCTTCATCAAGTACTCAGTGATATCCCGGCCAGCAATATCCAGCCTGGAGACAGCGTGGGGTAAACAGTATCCTTCATATATGGGGACGGTGTGTGTGACACCATCCCCGCTGTCCACGACCATCCCAGTGACACGGGCCGATGCATAGAGCGCCAGGGTTGCCTGGACTGCAACGTGCATGGCTGGTACCATGAAGCTTTCAAACATGATCTCTGCCATTTTCTCTCTGTTCCACAGAGGATTGAGGGGGGCTTCAGTCAGCAGCACTGGCCTTTCACAGGGCTTGATTCTCAGCTCGTAGTCATACACGTGTCTCCAGATCCTTTCCATATCATCCCAGGATGTAACTATGCCATGGTCAATTGGATAATTCAAAGACAGGATCCCCCGTTTGGACTGAGCTTCTTCTCCAATGTAATATTCTTTCTGCCCAGCTCCCAGCATTGTAGCTTTGACTTTAGAACGCCCAACAACTGCTGTAAAAACAGACCTTGGGCCACTGTCCCCTGCAATACCTGCTTTGAACAGCCCAGATCCATTGTCAAAGATTACAGCTGGAACATCCAAAATGCTGGGGTCAAACATTCTTCGCAGAGCTCTCTTTGTCCATTCCCCTTGTACGAGCTAGTGTGCCCACTGCTACAGAAGCCTCCTCAGGGCTACACAACATGCTGTTTCCAACACCCCACCACCACACAGTGCCTTGTGATGCAATAATACATTTCCCCTGGCACTGCCTATGGCCAGAGCAGCTCTACCACAATTCCAGCCACGACCATCAATTCGCTGACTCTCATCCGTGTCATGCCCCATGAATGTATCCATGCAATGAGCCTGAGAGCATTTTTTTTCCTTGGAATAGAAGAATATGTACTGCAAATACATGCATGACAATAATTAAACCTTTCATATGTGCCCCTGGCTTAGCTAAGACTCTACAAACATTTCCAAGGGTTGGTGAAGATGAGGACAATTGTGCCTCCTGGAAGTATTAACGGAATTACCAGTTTGCTTTTGTGAATAACACCTGCACTGGAAGCAGACCTTGTTCAACTGAACCTTTTCTGATCCTTTAAAGGGAACTCCTAAGAGATTTTTAAATCGTTAGAACTAGTTTGGCTCTGGCTCTGGCATTCTGGCATCTTCCCCTGCCCTTCTTACTTCATTTAAAGACTATTTTTTGGTGGAATCACACAACTGAAACACTAATTTCTGTCTCTTGCTGGTTTGAAAAACCCCAACAGCTTTGAACAATGCTTATGGTACCTTCTAGTGCGAAGAAATCCCTTCCTGTAATGAATCTACACCCTAGGCTGCTGACAAGCTGACCTGCCTGCAAATAAACAGACGTGCAGATGTCTTCCTTCCCTGCTTTCCTTTGCCATTCAACACCTTGCTGAGAAGAACAAACTCTTTTTTGGAAGTCAGTGCAAAAGGATTACAAATATCCTGGATCTTTACAACAGATCCCCTTTCCCATCTAATTGCTTGTTGGTGTTTTACAACTTTGCTTCAGGAGATTTCCCAAAGAAGGAATTTTCTGGAGCTCTGAATCCAATGGGATCTGACAATCCAAATCCCTTCACTGAGAAAATTCCCTTATAAAAAAATAAATAAATCACTACAGAAGTTCAGTTGAATCCTCGGCTGCCAGAGTTTAATTGCTTCTTCTCGTGCCTTTAAATCCAGGGCAGCTTCAAAGCAAGGGTGGCTTCTATTAAATTTAATTACTTTTTCCTGCAGCTCGCATGGCAGAGGTGCCAGCTACTAAATGAAAGTGGGTTTGAATCAGAGGCAGATTCCAAACAAAGACACGTATTAAAGAGAAATTTGAAGTGTAAGCAAATGATCTCCTTGTACAGAGATGGTTCTACCCCAATGAACTCAGAAATAAGGAACCCATCTACCAAGGGATCAGCTCTGTGCAAGTTCTTTCCATTCTGCTTTGGTTCCAGACACGCTTGGGTTAAATTCCACTCTATCCATTTTAGCAATTTCTCTAATCCCCCTAATATTTGTGTACATATATTTCAGTGTGTGGCACACTTGTTTTCATGCATGCTTCTATATTACTGTCAACAGGTGTCCCAATCATTTAAGAGGTTGTTATATGCATCACACTAGAAGCCCTATTTAATCCTGCGTGGTCTGCATGCGGCTGACAGCAAAGCACTCCCTTTTGAACACAGTGTTGGGTATGAGAACAAGGGAATATTGACTGGGATGACTAAATGGCAGTTGAACCCAGAGGCAGGAATGCCTATCTGTTCCCTTAGATTGCTTCAGTCATAAATCACCTTAAAAAGGGCATGTGTGAATTAATTTTGCTCCTGGAGGGTTTGTAGTAAGTGAAATTACTGTTGGTGTTTTGCTGTAAAATGAGTTCATAGAAGAGACAATGTGAGATATCAGACTTCTCTCGCTCACCTGGTGGAACAGCTTGTGCTGATAGGACGGGATCTCATTCAGGAATGGACAGAGAGCTCCTTTTGTGGGAACCAGCCTGTCTTCAGCCTTTGATGTCTGCCAGGGGCTGCCAGCTGTGGGGAGACATAGGAGGAATCAAACTGAGACAAGCAGATTCATTCCATGCAAGACAGTTTGCAAATGTCTTGACTGGTGGATGGTATCCACTGTCATCTGTCAATGGGATTGAGAGGCATACTGGAACACAGTAATAACACAGTTCCCACAACATAAATGAACTCTGTCTGGCAGACATTGGATTGTAAAAGTTCACAGATATTTAAACGTGCTGTTTATAGGCCAGTCTTGCTTCATGTCAGTGCTGAGCACAGGTTCTCACCAGGTTACACACGTCTCTTTGCACCAAGTGATCCCCCAGGAGAGGCAGGGCTTGTCCTTTCTCCATAGCCATCCTCTGTCCAAATGCTTACGGAGATGAACACGTAACTCAGGGCAAATTGAATGAAGGAGACCAGAAAAGGGTGATGAGCTTTGGAAGGACTGAGTTTACCTGGGATAAAAACAGGGAAAAAAACTCATGTTATCTGTTGGCTCTCCGACAGTGGCTCTGTCAACAGGATGACCAATGCAGCTTTCCAAGTGTGTTTTAAGCAGGAAATTTTGATTGTTTGATTTAAAGCAATGCATTAAGTCCATCAAAAAGGTGAAAACAAGAAAAAGCAAGAGGCTGGCATGTGGAGTCTTGAGGCAGAGTCATGTAAACAGAACTACGCTGCCTTTTTACGTACAGAAGCTATACAGCACTTTCTGGGATATCCCAGAAACAAACCAAAGGATTTATTAAAGTGCTAAAGCTTAAGCGTTAGAACTCTGTGCTTTTACAGCTGAAAGATCACAGTTAGAGACCCATCTCCCTGGAGCACGCACGTGATTTGTGTAACAAATAGGAGTGCATTTATGGAGTGAATCCAAATGCACCGGGAAGAAATATTACAAGAGAAAAAGTGAGGAAAAGAAGTTATTTCAACCCAGTGGAAGTTTGATTGAGGAAGCACAGAATACACCACTGAAACTCTATGTGGGGAAGACAGAACAGAGGTGGCTCAGCCTTTTCTATACCCCTGGAACAGCAACTCATAGAGCATGGAAGATTCAAGCACATCAAATACTGCGGTGATGACAGATGCCTTTATCCAGTCAGGCCGTCAGCACAGAAGGACAACACGTCCTCTGTGCCACAAAAGTCATCCTGGTACAGATACAGAATGAGTTTATTATTCCAATGGAGATGGGGCCTGGAAATCAGCCGGACTTTCCCAGGGACTGCGGAAGCAAACAGCAAAGGGCAGGCCCTGCTCCAAAGAATTCCGTCTGGGAAGCAAGACCTAACAGGTGGGTGAGATGAGGTCAGGGTGGGAGGCAAGGGAGACAGCGTGAAAGAAATCAGGGGCTGAGAGCAGTTCTTAGCAGTAAGAAGCAATAATCACCATCACAGATGCTTAGCTCTAACAACTTGACAAGATCCCTTTCTTCACAAAGGAGCTGTGCTTGATTGCTCCCATATTTGTTTCCACCTAAATCCCCATTTTGCAACGTCTTCGTGACACTCCAAACATGCACAAAGCTCTTTGAAGTTGAATTTTAATGCATTTATTGACACCAGTTATGATATTTCAAAACACATGGGCTACAAATTGTTACCATGCACTCCTGGTGTTTACAGTAATCCCCACATTAAAACAAACTCAGCCTTTCCTGATGATTTTATATCTTCTTGCTGACTCATTTGCCTGTGCTTATTTAAACTCCTGTTGATTCCTTCTTTTAATATTCAACACCTTGGAAACATAAGCCCCCCCCCCCCCCCCCCCCCCCCCACCCCTCATCCAACT
>NDXB01013925.1:28934-67158 GCA_002631895.1 Agapornis roseicollis
CCCCCCTTATCTGCAGATTTCATTACTTTGGAAACATTTTGCATTCAGTTTTATGGGCACCACATGGCCCAAGTCCTCCTTTTCAACATTCCTTGAACATCTATGATTTGCCATAATGTGCTTCCCATGCTCAAGCCCAGCAATTAACCCTGCACATGCAGCAGGCCTTGGTGTCAGATCTGCTGCCAGGGTCCAGCCTATTGATAGGTGGCTGCAGAAGCTCAGCCCTCATGCTGCAGACTGGCCAGAGGAGGTTTCCCTCTAAGCTCTATCTGCTAGAGGTGGGCCTAAGCTGCAGCAAGAGAAGGTTTTAGGAGTCCACACCACTGCCCATTAGAAAAAACTGGGGCAGCTCCCTCTCTTGACCAGGCTGCACCAGTGAACCTGTGTGGTCTCCCCTGCCCAATGAGGATACCTTGGGTGCATGGCCCCACTGCGGCTCCTGAGGAGCATGAGGCTGTGGCTCAAGTCCAGGGCTGCAGCAGGGCTCTGCCACCCTCCAGGGGTGATGTTTAGCCAGGCAGGACCAGACGAGCTGCCTGCCCAGCTACTGGAAGCAGCAGGCACTGGAAGTGGATGCTGCCGACTCACCTGGGACATGTGTCAGCGTGGTCCCAAGTCAACATCAGCATCTAAGGCTCTGGGCCATAAAAGGTTTCAGTAACTCAGAGCCAGGTTGGGCCCTGCAGCAGCACTGTGAAACAAAAACCTTTTAGTGTCTACTGTTACAAGTGAACAGCCTTATAAAAGTCCCTATAAAGCATGAGGCAGGCCTGGGTTCCACATACTGGCTCCAAGACCCTTTCAGCACTAAACCTCCTTAGTGTGGGCACCAAGCAGTGCCAGGAGGAGGGAGCAGGACCCATTCCTGTTAATGGGGCATTCCAGGCAGACCCTCTGGAAAGCAAAGCCAAAAAGACGTGTTAATTTTGGCAGTGAACAGCAGCACTGGGGAAGGGAGTGAAAATCAATGTTTGCTAAATAGGAAAAGAAAAAACAGACTATAACTGGGGGAAAATCCACTTATTTTACAAATCCTAACAGGTACTGGAGGCAGGGAAACTGAAATTGTAAACAAATGTTAAAGTATTAAAAGGAGCTACAATGCATTGTCCTTTTAAAGGAAACTGAAATCACTGCACTGGTAAACTGAAGCAGCTCTGGGGACTCATTCATGGGCTACTCTTTAGACCCACAAAGTCTAACCAGTCTCTCTAGGGGTGGCTGGGTTGAATATTACCATCTAAAATGTAATAAACCCTGCAAGTGATGAACAACTGGGAAGGGGCAGAACCCACTGGGATTCAAATTTAATTCAGATGATTTGGAATTCAGCATCTGAGAACTACTCAAGGAGTCCACATGTTGTTTTCCATGTTGTAGTAAAGAAAACAAGATCTATACCTAGGAAATGATCTAAATTATGCATAAATAAAACTCCTGGTTGAAAGTTCATGTATTTAAAATAATAGTCTTGATTATTTGGAAATGAAGTCCAGGAAAATACTTCTATTTTGTACTGTCTAAATGCTTTGAATTAGGTAAAACAATTTCACTAAACTGAGCTCCAATCACTCATCCATGAATTAACCTTTCCTGGGGAAACAGCAGAACTGAGGCTTTGTGGCTCTGCTCTGAAATAAGACCATCTCCTACAGGGTGTGCTGGAATGCTAATAGGAAGAAGGCAAGTTGTAGGATTAAGAGACACAAGAGAAACTGATGGAGCCATGAAGTCCATTCTGGGGACTCCCAGCCCTGTATGACCACAGGGATTGTCTCTCCAGCCCTGGGCTGCAGTGTCACCTGTAAAACAACGGCAGCAACCTCATACACACAGAATCCCAGACTGGTTTGGGTTGGAAGGGGCCTTAAAGCTCCTCCAGATCCAACCCCTGCCATAGGCAGGGACCCCTTCCACTGGAGCAGCTTGCTCCAAGCCCCTGTGTCCAACCTGGCCTTGAACACTGCCAGGGATAGGCCAGCCACAGCTTCTCTGGATCACAACACTGCAACTCCTGCATCCCAGCAGAGGGCCAATTCCAGACTGCACCTGATGCCTTAAAGCACCAATATGAACACCTGACATGAAAGCAAAGGAAAAGCAACACTTATAATCCTGCAAGAGCTCTCCCTGCTAAGACCACCCGAGGACATGGCACAAGGACATGGTCTATGGCTGGTCTTCTGATATCTGCTTGCAGCTTGCATGTGCCTCTCCATTATGGCTCCGTGCCTGCCCAGGTAAGAGCCTTTCTAAAAGAACTCAGAGCAGTTGGGAGTACAATGGAAAAAAGGGAAAGCAGGGCTCTTACCCTTGGAAAACTGTTAATTCAGCATTAAACACACACTGAGCTGTTCTGGAATCTCATTGTTACTTTATACAGCCAAGTACCATTACCTCTAACTCTATTCTAACGGCTGTTGGACTTGGGTTTACGAGCAAATTGTTAAAAGCTGTGTCTGAGGTATGAAAGCGACAAGTGGAAAGCATTCCCATGAAGTGTGCAGGATGGCTGGAAGGGGGCCAGCCGTTTAGGTCAAAACTCAGTCACATGTCCTGCTAGCTGGTCCGGAACATCCTTCAAATCCAGCTAAGCAAACAGCTCGGAGAGCCCTGCGCCAAGTGCCAACTCCAGCTGGCATCCCGGCACATTTCATTCTGCAGCTCTGGAGGTTATGAAAAGTTTACTAATGAGAAACATTTCAGGACACTGTGCCAACAATGTAGCCCGAAGGAAGAGCTGTAATGACATGAGCATATATAACTTTGGTGGAAAGTCTGAAACATCGGTTCCACACCCTGAGAACTGCCTCTCTGTTTATAAATCCCAACAATCCTGCACATCAAGAGAACTCTATCTGCTTGCTCTTAAGATGTTTACATTGTGCTTTCCAAGTACTTAAGGATATTGATGAAATTAAAGACAACTTTCACGATGTCGTGTTCCTCGGGTATTTCATTCAGTTTGGTTTGCAGGGCCAGTTCTTCCTCTGTAAACAGGAATTCAATATGGCAAAAAGGGAGCGAGAGCACTGAGCAGCCAGGGATTCTCAGCAAACAATTTTGGTATCCAAGAAAACCCTGTTTAAGTGATCTTCCCAAATCTCTGTTGGGAAATAATACTTTGTTTTGATTTCTGAGGGACACACTTGCAAGCAACATCACTTTTTCACCGGCACAGACAGGCCATCAGGCTTCCCAGGGATGAGTTCAAACACCCACCTCGATGCCACCACCAAACCTCATCTGACACAAGATAAAGCAGCAAAGCCCAAGACAAGCTTCCTCTCATCACTGGTCTGATGAGAGTGATTCCAGCTAGCACTGCCAGACTCCAGCACACCCAGGCAGTTGCTGCATGCCCAGGGATGACACTTGCTTAGCCTGGGTTTTAATGGCTATAGATACCCAGGCACTGTGATGTGGGTGATTTAACAGCACCTATAAAGGTGAAATACTCCAAATGTGCTTCTCCCTGAACCCAGGCTTGGGAAACAAACACAAGGTCCCATTTTAGAACTGGGTATCAGCAACCAAAATGCAAGCAAAAACAGAGACAGAAGACACAGAAGGGGTGGGAGGATGGAGAAGCTGCCTCTCAGGATCCTGGCATCAACTCTAGGTGCAGAGCCTGTCTGAGTGCTATTCAGTGCCAGAGAAAAGGAAAGGCAAGGAATTGTTACACTGGATTTTCACATCAGAACAATGTAAAGAACTTTCTCAGTGCTGTTTCTCTCATTTCCAAAGCCCTCCCTTGGCTGGTGCTCCAGCTGGCATTCAGTGGACAGAGAAGGAAAATAAACCCACGGTTCCCAGAGGAGTTCCAGCAGAATATCCAACATATTGGAAGTGAAAGAAGAAATACTGAAGTGCAAGCAAAGCCCCTGTTCCCATCTTCACTCTAAGACAACATTTGGGGGCAGTAGGAGTGCAGAGCAGTGTTTGTCTATCTACCAGTGCTATTCATCACGACGTTTACCATATTTTCCTTTGCTTTCCATAACTCCTGGCTTCGCTCATGTCTGGGTGTTTTCTAACCAGCCTTGAGGCAATAAATCAAAGCTGTCAGCATTGGAAGAAAATTAATGTGAGAAGTTGTTCCAAAGGCCACCAGCCTTTTCCCTACCCCGTGTGCTGTGTTAATCCAGGATTCCTCAACAGCTTTCAAGGTTTTGCTATTTTCACAAGGTTTTTGAAGCTACAGATGCATTTTTTTTTTTTCTCTGAAGAGTGGCTTTGAATCGTATCCTTTAAGATACCAAATTCCTGGAGTTTCTTTGGATTTCAATGAGAAGCGAGGGTGCCCAGCACAGGCCCAAACCTGACCCTAGGCCATCTCTGGCCAAGCCACAAGCAAAACCCATATGCAGAGTTGGAATGCATCAGGGTCTGAATCTGGGTTGAAGCTTTGATGAAGAAAGAGGCCAAATGATTAAAAAACACTCCCTCTCTATGCCCTGTAGTGATGATGCTGGTTGAATTATTCATTGCCAGTTATTTACCCAAAGAAAGTGGCTGGCATTTCTGCTGAATAGTTACTTGCAAGTTTTGATTTCTTGTTTCATTACTCATTGCTCGGCACCGCTCAGAAACTCCAACCTCTGCCTTTCTGAAAGTCTCTATTCCGAGTCTGAGAAAAAGAACACTTGGGAAACAGCCTTCAGCTGGTGCTGATGTGATCCAGCAAACACCTCCCTGGGAAAGGACAGCCTGGCACTCAGGGCATTGTCCTGGAACTCGGGAAGCAATGTTCTTACCCTATTCAGCTGCAGATGAACTCCGTAACCCTGGGCAAATAGCTCTGCTCCCTATGCCTCTGGCTGCACATTTATAAAGTGGACACAGTATTTCTCTCCACAAGATACTGTAAGGCTGGATATGTTAAAGATGATGAATTGCCTCGTTAATCTGGAAACTGGAAAAGCACCGAATGCAGATGGATGAGGTCAGGAACAGATGCACCTGACTGAGAAATCATGAGCAATTGGGAACTTCATTAGGTAAAATTCATCATGTTGCAATCAGGATAGTGAGAGCCACCCAAAAATTCCCTTAATGGAAAGCACCAGCTTCTTAGATTTGTCTCTGGATAGACACTGCAGGTTTTCCCTTGTATATTTTCAGACTCTCACATTTAATGTATCTGTTTAGATCTGGTTTTCTCCAATGGCTTGGGATGTTTAGGTAGCAACTAAAATTCCTGTCCTACCAAATAAAGATCATTAAAAGCAGAACAGCAACTGCAGAAATCAGCCCAGACGCCTGGATACTGGGACGCATTGAGAGAGAATTCCAAACCTACAATCTCCCGAGTCATTGACAGAGGAAGTACCAAGTGCTGCTGAACGCTCTGGGGTGCTTTTCCTCCGCTGCAAGCCTACCGGTTTAATTATACCCTCACAAAGCAAAACACTGCTGCCCGCTGCTCCTGGATCAGGCTTCATCTGCCAGCGGCTCAGCCAGACATCTAGAGGTAGCTCAGTAGGAGTTTTGTCCAAGTACAAATTGAGCAAGGGCTTCAAAACCCAGGCCAGCGTTTGTGTGGTAATCCCTGTTGCAGAACCAATGGAGAACCTACTTGTCGTCTCTTTTGCCCAGGTCCTAAACAAACATGGCATTTGCTTTCTTAGTTCCCTGAATCCGACTGATGAATCTGGTTTTTAGAAAGGTATTTAAAATGTGGAGGTTCCCCCCCTCCTGCAACACACCCAATTACAATCATTTTGTGGTATTTCAAACTTCAGACCTCGAACTACTCCTCATTGTCCTATCAAATTATCCAGGCCTTTGACATGAAAAGTCATTATTTGCAAAGACTCCTGGTAGCAGCACTTACTGAAGTGAGGCTGTTCAGGTTTGGGAGTTTAAAAATGGGTCTGCCATGGCAAATGGCTCATCGAGTTACAGTTGTGTCTCTGTGGGGTAAAGCACTCAAAGCTTTCAATTGCAGCAGGCCCTGCTGACTCAGGGAATGAAAGCTATGGAACTGCTGGCAAAGGAAATGCTAATAATTAAAGCAGTAATCGTGACTCTGGGGCAAGAAATAAATGCCTACAGGGTGACGAGAGATTGAATAAACAAAGCAAATAAGAGCCTCATGCTGCACAATGGCACAGAGCAGTGATTACAGCTGGCAGCAGCACCCCCAGCTCTGCAGGCACCTCAAGGCAAGGCTCAGGAGCAGTGGGCAGTGTGCTGGGAGAGGCCTGGTCCATGCACATCGCTTTGTGCACAGGAAAGGATCTCACCCAAATGCTGGGAAACCAGCAAAATGCTGCAGGGACTTGCACCAGGCTCTTCCTGTGGCAGAAAGCCCTCCTGTTTGCAGTAAGAGTGGATCACAGGCATGGTGGGTCCACACTGATCTTACAACCAAGACCACTAACAACATTTGTCATTTTCTGGCCAGAAACGGCCAGCTCATACCCTCAAATAAAATGCCATGTGCAACAGTGAATAAGGACAGGCCACAACCAATCTGGAGTGAAGGAGAGCTGTCTTCCTGTTCAATTTCAGACTACCCCGAGACACCAGGAAACATCCAATAAAGTAGTTCACAGAGGGAAACCTTGCACAATCCATAGCAGGTGAAGTTCAAAGTGCCTTCCGCAGACAGGGCAGCCAGCAACTGGTTTACAGCTGTCCCCAAAAAGTGATGCCTCGGGCACGTCTCTGAGTAAAGTCCAGCCCATGTGTAATCTGCACCCCTGCACTGGCAAATGACTTCATTTACTGTCATTCAGGTGTCAGGTTCCACTTCCCTGTTTACGGGATGCAATGATATCCTCCAGTATCTGCCTTGCACAAGGGACTGGGTGAAGTAATGTGACAGCAAAAACAAACAAATGAAAGGAGTCTTTAAATACATCAAAGGGAAAGTATGCTACTATCTGTGGGTCCATCATCACAAGCTGTACTGCTGGATCCTGGCGCTGAAGCAGATGATGCCTCCAGGGCCACAGGTCAAGGAACACTTTGCTCCTGCATGTTATGCTTGTTATGTATTTGCTGCTTGTTAGAGGGTATCCACAGTGCTTAAAATTCATACAGTTGACTCTTCCCAGTCTGGCGATCATCCTGCCCAAGCAATAAATTCCATCCTTTACTCTAAGGGTGCAGATAGAGGCTGCTAAACTTTGCATGGGAAATCCTTGTCAGGAAGGCACTAAATCTCAGAAATAAAGACAAGTAAGAAGGAAATCTTGCCCGGAATATTAGGAGTGGGAAGCTGAAATCCACTGTTACAGCATCAGTGAAGCACAGTGCTGCAAATAAGGCTTCTCCCAGGAAGGACTGGGAGTCCTTTCAGTAAGAAAACTCTCAAGTGTTTTTTTCACTTGTGGGTGTTTTTCGCTCTCTAACAAAACTGCCCTAATGATGGGAGTAATTACATTATAATGCCTACACTACTGTTTGAACAAGGCAAACTCCCTCACATGCCATTAATGCACTATTGCCAAGAGCAGCCAGGGAACAGACTCGACAATAGAGAGGATTTTCCAGCTCACTGTGTGATTTGATCTCTATAAACCTCCCCTAACACACACTGTACGGCAGTAAATCATTTCTAACATCATTATCCACCCATCTGGGATCAGAATGCAGCCACTGAGACAACGCAAGAGATCGGGGCTCCTTTCAGCACCCGCTGAAATGAACCTCACTGGTCAGATCTCATTAACTCAGCAATTCAACAACTGGATCACCTCCCTGCAGGAGGGCCTGTGCTTCCCATTGGCCACCTTCCTAGCCCTTCCCATGGCTCTGGGATTCCTATTCTCCAGTACTGCTGGTACTTTCACTTCTATCTCAAAGTGGTTATGGCTGAAACCTCAAAGTGAAATTCAGGCTATGGGATGCTTGCCTATAGCTTGACCCAAGAAAATGTCTGCACAATGTGCTAGGAATAATCTGCCAAATTGCACACAATCAAACATTATAAGTTAATTACAACAGAAGATCACCACCGAGCTTGTTACCTAGGGCATGAATCACAGCCTGCTGAACACTGGCTACCACCAGGCCCACGAGGAGCACATTTACGGGCAGGAGTCAGGCCATGCAGCCCTGGGAAAGAGGAATGGGTCAGAGGGAGCAGGAGAAAACTCGTGTTGCTGGCCATGGTATGTGGAACTCCTGAACAGGGCAGGACACAACTTCCTGAGTGATGTCTCAGCATAAAACCCAGTGAACGGGGAGCAAAGGCAGTGACAGCGCAACCATCAGCAAGCTGCTTCTAATGAGATTCCTGTTAGCACTGAACCTGTAATCTATTCTATGCACACCTACAACAATATTAACATTAAATACAAATAACAGAGCTCACCAGATCTATTCAAAGCATCATTTCTTTCAGAGCCTCTCAATAATTTTATGTAGGCTTAATCAGTTCCTACATGTAGATGTTAATTTATCTAAACTGGTTGCCTAAACCCATGCCAGTTCTTTGGCTACAAGCCTATGGTTTTTCACATGCTCTCCACAGTAATTCACTGCTTTTGTACTGAGCTGCTTTTAATTCAACAGAAACGTATCAAGAAAGAGACCGACTTCCAAACAGCTCCTTGATCATTTACTGCAATTAATGGTTTTGAACCAGCCCTTTTAGAGAAGATTCTTTTTCAGTGTATCAAGCCACAAGACTGCATTTGCTTTGGGTAAACATTAGAAGATAATATTAGAAAACCTCTGCCCACTGAGCAACAACAGCTGCATGAACTGGGCAGCCCTGGCTCAGGCTGGTGGGTTTTATTCCCCCAAGGTAGTCAGGGAGAGAAGCGCCCAGCCCACAGCAACTGCAGCTTAAATTGCAAATGCCTGCCCAGGGCTCAGCGTCCCCGCGTTTGGCCGGCCAAGCACAATACCTTTCATTCCTTTACAAAGCTGGGGATGACTGACAGGCCCTCCTTGTCCTAAGGAGGCCAAATTCAATCCAGCTCCCTTTTGGGACGTCCCTCCTGAAAGCCATCCAAATCCTGTCTCTCCAGCCCTGCCTCTGACCCTTCCGTGCTGCGGTAGGTAGTGAGCAAAGCCCTTTTTTCATCAAGTCAATCCCCAGCCCTCCTCAAATGTCGTGGCTTTTCAACATACCTGACGGGGCAAAACACACCTTGGCTCTGTCTCTGCTGGGGCTGAGCACTCAGATGGCATTGCTGGAAGCTCAACAATAGCTGAGTGAAGCTGCAGATTTGTTCCATTTGGAAGACCTCAAACCATACCTGCACAGATGGGGTTTCCTCTGTTTGTCATACCAGCAGCTGGGGCTCATAATGGTCTGTATATCATCACTGTGATTGTGGCAGGTGAATGGGGCAGCCTCCTCGCAGGTCAGTGAGTGTGGCCCTTGGTGCCACTGCCCAAAATCCCAGTGCTCCAGCCAAGCAGCAGCTCTTGTGGTCTCTGGCTCCACCACTTGTGATGTGCACAGGAATGTCTGTGCTGGAGCATGCACACAGGCCTGAGGGATGCTGGCTGTGATGAAAAGGGGAGAGGCACATCAGCTGTAGGACTTACCTGGAAGTCTGTAATTACTGTTTGCTAGCTGTATTCTGAAGAACTTGCCACTGTGGGCATCTTGTAGTATCTTAGGTCTCATTTCCAGTCTCATTCTCCCCATCCTATACCCATATCCTTGGCTGTATCTCACTAGGGCATCAGAGAACACGCACCTATGCCTGGTAAGCCACTGCGACACATGCAGTTGCAAAGCTAAATGGTACAAAGTTCTCAAACACCAAGATAAAAATACAGATTTGAACAAGGGACCAGAGCCACCTTCTATTCTTTTCTTGCTTGCAACTTCTCTTTTCATTTTGACTGAAACAGCATCTTATCCTTGCAGCCAGTTTCAAACATGTATGTGCACACACATGCAGATATACCTACCAATACATTCCAATTCTTAGCAGCAGCTGCTAACTAAAAAATATTTGTACACACAGAGCAATAAGCAGCTCCAGTGCCAGGTGCACCATAATAAACTTCCCTCTACTCTGAGTGGCTTTTGATATTCTTCCTACTATCACATAGCTCACGTCCTAAAGACAAAGCCAATGAAGTTCTAGAAAATCACAGAACATTTTTATTCCTAGCATCAAAATCAATATATTGTTAACATCTCAGAGCTTTCCCAGGCCAAGCACTGCCATGACAAGAAGGTTCACGCACTGGGGATGCACACTGTGCTCTGCTAAAGCACGGACCAAAAGCAAGCAGATAACAATCCAACACACACATCATCAGTAGCCTGATGTAACTTGAATCCCTGTTCATAATACAAGTGTACATCTAACAGATTCTTAAATGTAACAGGTATTGTGTTCTATGAAAATCAATGGGATTATTCAAACTCTAGAGGAGAGGAAAGCAAAGACGAGTGTTCCCGTAACATGATCTGCCAAAACAGGACGGAAACTCTTTAATAGCACCTTGCCAGAAACAATGCATGGCAGAGTCTGCTTTAAACAAGATGATTTTTCAGCATATTGTTACTGACTTTTTGCATAGTGTTAGTGAGGTTTGTGTACACTAATAAAAAATGAAAGCTGCTATTAAAAACAAATCAATGGACTGTACCTGGTTTTGATCACAGAAGAGCTGGCCACTTGCATCAGTATTTGCAGCATCTGTTCCAATTAAGACTTGTTTTCTAGTTTAAAGATATTAGTCCAATCACTAGTGTTCTGTTGAAAACATGAATAGAGCATTGTTCTGGCAGAATGTAGTTAAACAGACTCCACAGACTCTATTAAACAGCTTTGCTGCCCAATTAGAATGGGAAGGAGTCAGGCAGACATGACTGTACTGTGTACCCTCTGTTCCACATGTATTTTTATGGATTCATAGTCAATGAAAACAGCTAACGTGGAACATGTGTTAGGAAAGCACAGACTGCATGCTGCCTTAGAGCATGACAAATGAAGCATCAAGCAATTTATCGGGGTTTAACTGACACCAAATTGAATGATTAGAATGACTGGGTGTAAACCAGTGCATGAGAAGGGTGAACCATGCTACTGCCGTGTGATGAAATGGTCACTTGAAGCTTGGCAACGCTGAATCCTCAATGTCTTAAAGCAGACAAGGACTGCGCTCACCTTTGGGTGTTGCACTGAGTACCTGCAGACCTCAGGCTGACGATTATGGCAGGCAGTGGGACCTCTCCAGGTGTTCTGTAGTTGACAAAGTGGATGCTTATTGCAGACCACTTGAAGGCTGGTACAGGTATACAAAACCACTCAGTAGAGGTGACAAGGCATCAAACAGACCTCACTGCATATCATGTGAGAATGGAGACTAATAAGCAGTGCATATTTACCTCATTTAATTGGACAGGGGTAGAAAAAGGCAATAGGAGTGAGAGAGATTTACAAGACACTCTAAGAAATAACTGTTGAGAGTGTAATATTTATGGATGGGCAGCATGAAAACAAGCTTCATGTTTCTTAAGGGCTGCCCTGCTTTTGGAACATGTTTCCAACACCGGAGATAGCTGCTAACATGTTATTTTCTGCTTTTTTATCAGGGAAAAATATTGACACTGGAGAAGACAAATGCAGATTTTTCTGAGATTTGCTGTTCCGTGCTTCTGGATCTCTACAAAAGTGCCTTGTTCACTCATCCAGATCACCCCTAGAGATCTGTCCAGGGTGTTGCACTTCTGACAGCTCCTCCTGAGTCAGCTATGCCCACGGTTTTGCCTTGCTGCCCACTGGTGGGTAATAAACCAGAAAGCTTTCATACAAACAACACTGTGCAATACCTCATGCACAGACTGCTCTTCCCAATGTACTCAGCCTCGCACCTCCAGTGGGTAGGTTTTTATTTGTAGCTGCAGTTTGTCTGCAGTCAGTTAAAACAGGGTCACTGCAACAGCTGTACTGTGGAAATTCCCCACAACAGGAATCGCACCAAAGGCTTTGCACAAAAGAAGCCTCAATCCCAAGAAACAACCTAACGCTCTGGCAACATCCCTCCTAACACGCTGCCAGGCTGTGGTCCGAGCCAGGTCACGGCAGTGCTATAGGGCACAACATTTTGGGCTCTGTTTCCAAGCCCAGAAGCCACTTTTCCTTCCACAAAAGCTTTCACTCATGGTGGCCTCTGCCCAAGGCACTTGGTCTCTGCTGGCAGGGGATGGGGACATGCATGGATTATCCCTGAGCTCCACAGAACAGCTCTCTTGGCTGGAAGGAGGACCAGGATGAGGGGAAGGTCCTGCATGAACCAGGCTCCTTACCAAAACCAGTGCATGCCAGTGCAGCAGGGGCTGGATGCCTGGGCTTCATGGGCAGCAATAAGGCTTATGCAGGGAAATGTACCTTGTGTCCCCTGCTGCAATCTGATGAAGTATTGCACACCCTCCTGTGCATGGGAGCTGCTGCTGTTCTGACTCCAGCTAATTGGCTTTTGTAGCTTTGATGGATGGATTGATTCAGCAGTTAAACGGAGATAAATTAACTGTCTGTCTAAACAGAGTTTAAGTGAGGAGGGAATTCCGATTAGAATCTTATTTCATGCAGTACTGCTCTTCTTTCTCAGCCAGTGCTGAAAACCTCTGGTGCCTCCCTTACAGAGGAAGCCCATGGAACTAACTCCAGTCCAGACCTGCAGAATCCTCTGGGAATTCAGCAAACCTGCAGGCCTTCAGAGGACATATTTGGGTCACACTCTGCACTACGCATTTGGTACAAACCAATGATGCTGCAATGATTTCTAGATGTTGAAAAACTGGTCTATGGAATTTCATTGCCTAAGACGTTCAGAAGCATCTGAAATGTTTTTTATTCTGAATCCCATTAGAACACCTCAAACCCAGCAAAAAGTTTGATTTTCTATTCACTCCAGAGAACTTTAATGTTAAAATACCCCTTTTGTCCTGAAGTGAAAATACCAATACATGTTTTTAAAAGGGGTAATTACAGAACTAATGTAAAAATCTTTATAACTGTGATAAGGGCTTAGAGAAAGATAGGCAGATAGAAAGATAGGCTTTGTTAGACCTGCAAGCATCACTGAAGTACCTTAATGTGCAAGCAGCATAAAAAAAATAAACACAGCCATCACCTCCCTATGTTACACAAACATGCATCGAGCAAGATGAATTTGAGATCATTTCATGTAAATATTAACTTTTAAAGCTTTCCAACTGACAAAATTAAGGCAACAGAGAATGCCACTTTACTTGCCTCCTCATACACTCAAAGGTCTTGGAACAGAACCAAGAGAGGAAAAGAAACAAAAACAAGCAAATGCAATGTAAGAAATAGCACTTAACATTTCTGTAGACATGGCCAATGAAAGCTGGCACAGGGACGAGCTTCCCTGGATGCCTCACCTCTTCAGTAATGCTAATGTGCTAGCTGGAAAGGCTGGCCAACTCCTACAGCTACCCTCAGCCAAGCTGGCTGTCTCTCCACTCCAGTGCTAGAACATGTGTGCCCAGGATGGGGGGCACCAGGCATAAGAAAGGGCCTTGTTTTACTTCAAAACTGTAAAGAGATGGATGAAGAGTAACGAAGCAGCCTCGAGGCAGGACAAAACACAGGGTTCTCTGCTCTCTTCACAGTCTGACTTTTTTAAGCCAACCTGTCTTAGAAGTCTTCTTTCTCAGTCTCACCCACCTCTGGTTGTCCATGCTCACCACTTGGCTGTTCCATGATGGGGGGTAGGGGGGGTGGAATAAGATGGTTTTGTGGTTAAAAAACATGATCCATGCCCTATTGCCCATATGAAGCACCTCACACAGACTGCATTTAATCATCTCCTTCTATTTACCTCCCTCCAATCCAGCACAAAATCCATTTTCTGCAAGGGCCAGAGGGTAACGACCTGGCTGGTTTGGTCTGCTGAGTGCTAGGTGCTGAGGCCCAGCTCGACCAAGGGCTAACAGCACCTTTCCCCAACTCCACACACATTTTACCATCTCTCAGCAACTCCCATGTAAATTACACCCAGCTTTGTGCTATACCAGTGGAGTTCTGAAGGGAGGACACTCAGAGGGATGAGCATACCCCCAAAAGAGTTAAACAGGTAAAACAGAAAGGGGTATCTCTCTCTCATACAAAGCACATTTCTTTTTTGCATGTGTTTATAAACTTCAAGAACCTTAATGAGGCTTAGTCACACCAAGGAGAGCCAAGGGTATGAGATTTCCCTTTTCCACTGACAGAGGCTGTAGATACATTAAAACTAATTACTCATGGTTTTATGCTCCAGTAGGATAAGAAATTCCATTGAAGTTCAGACAGGAATTAAAGCCAGTGGACAACTTCTACTGTGTGATGAGCAAGAGGCAGGTAGCACTCAGAGGCAGAGCCCGTGGGAACAATCCCATTGCTCCAACCTTAGCATCCCCACAACATGTTATTGTACATCATTAGGTACCATCATGGATAAGGGAGGACACATTCCCACTGCCACAGCATCTACCAGGCTTTCAATGACAAGCTGAAGGCCCAGCCAGGCTGCTGCCAAAGGGAATCACTTGCACTCATGGGAGATTTGAAAGAGACATTTTAAGTTTACAAAGTACTTCCAGGCTTCAAGTGCAAATTATTACTATTATTAATAGGGTATTTTAACCCATCTGGGTAAACTGTGCAAACAGCAGCAATATTACCCAGGGCTTCTCATATTTATGCACTTCAAGCGGATCACCTTACTCTCTGTGAGCAAGCCTGTATGTCTTTGTATCACATTGAACCTTTTTTGTCCTTCCGAACCTGTTTAGCCTTTTGTTATTATTTTAACTGTTTATTTCTTTAACAGCTCATTATTTTCAGTGAGCTCCTGTGTATCATTACACACAGTTCAGTTTTAAGCCAGTTTAAGTTCTATGATCTCTTTCCTGCTGGTTCTTGCACTTCCCAAGTACTTAAATCCAAGATACCCTTTGGTTATGTGTGGCACAAGTAATTTGGACTGTGTCTGCACTCAGCCTCAGGCAGCGTGATGGTGCAAAGCCCCTCAAATCTAATTCTCAATGAATTCCATGGCAGGGGTATGCCCTGTGATGTCTCTGCCACAGTTTCTCTACATAACAGTGATTGAAGACGCAAAGACCAGCCCTACTGAACAAACAGCCTCCTGACAATGCACTCAGAAGAGGGGATGTGATTGCATCAAGTCTGTAAATGCAGGTGATAGGGTACAGGTGAGTCCGTGCTGGCAGGCAGAGCCTCAGTCACACACAGTTAACAGCGCACTTCTAACAAGGCAGAAAAACCTGAGAGCCTGCAAATGAAGCTGCAAGAGGGGATCCTCACTTCTGCTTCATGCTCCCCTCTCCTGCCAGGTGCCAGGAGATTGATGTCCCAGCTGTGCAGCCATGGGAAACGCATCTGTGATGTGTCACCCCAGGAGCAGCACAGCAAGCAGGGCGGCCCAACCCCGGGCTCACTCCAGCACAACTAGAGCACAGAGTCCTGGGGTAAGAATTTAAGTAACCTCCTGGCCTGGAGGTGCCAGTGCTGCCAGCAGAGCCAAAGAGCACGGCATCCAAACTCCCATTCTGAACACATAAATCACTGCTGTGACGCTTGGCAGAGGAGAAACCCCAGGGTGCAGTGGCTGAGGCTAATATTGACCCACACAGCAGCGTGCAAAAGGATCCATCATCCTGCCTGCCTCTCATGCGGGAAGGTGTAACGTTCATCCCTGTCCTCAGTAACCTGACAACCTCACTATGCACAAACCTGTTCCAAAGCATGAGCATAACAAACCTGCACAAGTATGTAATTCATCTGTTTCAAGTTAGGAATACACAGAAAGACACCTACCTAAAGTAACGCGGAAGCCTCTGACAAATATATGTACTGCATCATGGGTGTTTGTTTCCGGAACAAGCTCTTAAAAACCTAAAATTCACAGGCCTTTTTATTTTAATTTGGCCTGCTGAAACAAGCCCCAGGACCTGGGGGTTTGCTTTGTACTGGATTCACTCAAATCAGGCTGTTGACATAGGGCCCCAGCATCTGGGATCTCCAAGTCAGATCTGCAGCAGCACGTACCTTTTCCAAGGACTGCTTA
Organism: Agapornis roseicollis; assembly: GCA_002631895.1. Classification (NCBI taxonomy): domain Eukaryota; kingdom Metazoa; phylum Chordata; class Aves; order Psittaciformes; family Psittacidae; genus Agapornis; species Agapornis roseicollis. Next base: position 44,967 of record NDXB01013925.1, read on the forward strand.
AGTTACCTACATGTGCAACAACCACTCTGATGAGACTGAGATTCTGAGGGATTTAGAGACGAAGGCAACACTGTAAAGCACTCTCAAGTACAGAAATCACTATTCAGTAGGAACTAGGTCTCTTATTAAGGCCCTTTTTGAATGTCCACAGCCCATGTCTGCCAACCAGCAGGAAGCATCCACCAGCAGGGACATGGAGTCAATGGTGTCTCTGAAGATTACCTGACAGAGGCACCTCTTTTTATTGCAGCTGTGCCATTGGAGCCACAACCAGTGTCACACAGCATCATGGGGCAACACACACTTTGCTTTTATCCATCCCTCTCCTTTCCTGAGCAGTTCCCACAAGTGTGAGGCGTCCGGTACACGCTACCCATTAAAATAGCAGCTCAACCAAGACACTCCTGCAAAAGAAAACTGGTTAAAGAAGAAAAACAGCACTCAAAGAGTTTTGGAAGCTGATTTTCAGCCCAAGCAAATTAGAGAGAGAAAGGGGGACTGGAGAGGGTGAGAGGGAGGGAAAAAACGCCAAGCTCTGGAACCACTGAATTACCCTTAATTCTAGGAGCCTGGCCAATACAGCATACGAATGATTGCACAGACAGTTCCAAAAATGACACATCCACTCTCTCCCTGGCTCACTCATGGCAAACCCACAGCAAGGAGGAGCTCTTTTTTTTTAATGCCCGGAATTCCCATGAAAGCAATGAAGGAGCCAAGGCAAGAGGAGCTCAGATGGTCAAACACTGCAGTAGCACCCCAGATTTAAACACTTCTACAAGGCCTTCAGTTACCAAATGTGCCTCCAGGCAGAGGCAGCCCTCTGCCCAATGCCTTCTTTCAAAATAGAAGCCCAGACAAGTCTGTGACCTGTCAGCCCTGCTAACCTGGGGCTTTTTTCCCCTTTAAGTTTCACATCCCCTTTCAGATACTCGGCCTCTTACAAAGGAGGCAAGTCTTTCGCTGGTGTTTTCTTGGAAGGAAAACGTGGCATGCACCTATTTTGTTTCATTCTGTGCCAGGACCTATAAAGTTACTGCAGGCTGCAGCCCCTGCCAAGTTCTAAAGGTGACAGGGCAATGGGCACCCAAAGGACACTTCTATCAATGCCCTTTTATTTCCCTCTCTTTCCCCTTCCACCAAACTTTTTTTTTCCTAATAGAATTACTCTTATCTGCAAGTGATTTAAACTCCGAGGTTTACAGAAGATTTAAAGAGTGCGAACACAGTTGGAATGTTTTAAACTAACAGTACAAGTTGCATTTTAAGAAAATAATTAACTCCCCGGGGAGGTGCGGTTCTTGGAGCAGTGACAGATTCAAGGCTGGCTTCCCCTGGATGGAGTTTCCAAATAATAAAATACCTTGGGTTCCCTACTGGTGTCAGATGAGAACCTGTTAGTGTGCTGCTTGCTAGCCGACTGTCATGGATTGGGGGGGTTGTTGGGCTTAGGGTTGTTTTTTTCTTCAGTGGGCCCATTAGTGTTTTAAAGACACAGCACAGGTAATCTTGCCTGCAAAGCTTTAGCACAAAACATTGTAAATGCATTGAGTTTATGTGTTTACAGCCTTTCCCCATCCCTTCTTGCTGAAGAAAGAGAAAACACTTTCCTCCTGTGTTGCCATCCTGGGTTCTTAACGTCTCTGTTCCAGCTGGGGACTTCTCATAGGCTCAGCCAGCCATAAAGGAGGGAGGCCAGCATCCAGCTTAGTCTAACTCACTTCTCTCGTGTCCAGCACTAGTGGTATCACAGCGCAGCCACCTGACAAGGTACAAGAACAGATGCAAACCAACCCCTCTGAAGGCTGCTACAGCCAGGGACTGCATTACATGGACACTATGTAGCTGTCAGTGTCAACAGTCAGAATCCGACAGGTACCTTTCAAGTACCAGTATGAGCATCAGCTCCACTCCAGCCTACTAAAGGTTAGGGCTCTGGCAACACATAGACCAGGCCTGTTCTCAAATACACTCTTCAGCCTCTGAGGGACAGCGCTTTCCACAAAGTTAATTACTTGCAAAACCTTTGGTCATTAACACCCACCCTGCATTCTCCTGCAGGTCGCAGGCTATTAACAAATAAGTGTCCATGTTCCCTAAACAATGATTTGTTCAAGTGTAGCTTTGATTAAATCCAAAGCCACAACAACATGGGAATCCTGTTGCTAATGTCCTCACCCTATTACTCTATCTGCTAGCAGCAGTTATAAGGTAATTACTTCTTCCCAAGTTTTTGTGTGTCGCACCATGATACTGTTAGCCATCCCTCAAGACCACTGAACTGCCATGTGTGTATATACATTTATCTGAACCAAAACACCTAGTCACCACAATGAAACATACCCCTCTAATCTGTTAAACCCAGCCCTGCTTAAAGGCAGAGAAGGTATGACAGTGATCTGCTATACAAGATAGGACTTCAGACAGAAAGAACTAATTCCCACTGAATAACACACAACCAACGTAATTATCTCCGCTGCAGACCTTAGAAGGCACCTGAGCCATCAAAGTTGATGCACCAGCTTGTTACACGACTCCTGGTGCTGCTCCATGGATGGATGTAGCTCTCCGTTACCTTCCTTTCACCCTGCTCTGGAATGGGCTCCGTTAGGGACACAGCCCAGCTGCCTTTCCTGTATTTTTCACAGCCTCTTCACACAGCCTGTCTCAAGGCAACGCAAGAGCCAGGCCTGGTTCTCCTGAAATTAAGCTGGCTGGAGAATGACACGTAACTAAATGTGAACGCATGTAGTCACAAAGGCAGAGCCCTCTCAGGCTGCCTGCAGTAGGGATATTTTATTGCTTTCATAATATTTTCCGGGTTTTGAAACACAAACCACATGTTTAATATTTTCTCCAAAATTTACACATTGCACTTGCTGGACAGTGTTCATTCCACAGCCCCTGAGCTTCCTCACAACCAGACACGCACCAAACCCTGCTGCTGCAGCGCCTGGGCAGCCCTGCTCCTGAGGCCCAAATTCACTGCGTGCACTCCTTGCCTACTTTGATTTTACAGGGCAGTAAGAGGTTGATTCGGATTATCTTGTCATCAAGGAAATCATTAACTTCCAAACAATGGACAGAAGCTTGACACAGCTTGCTGAATGTGGGAGGGAAGAGACCCAACAATTAGAAATGCTCTAAGTCAAGTTCACCTGGGGTATAAACCCCTCCAAATTCATCCAGGTCCACCCAGATTTGTCTGGCCATCTGCAGAACTGTGAACCTGCAGGAGCAAGGACTCTGCCTATTGCCTCACTGCATAGATCCTGGTGCACCACTTGCCACCAGAAGGCAGGAATCCTCCTCTTGTACTCAGAAGAAGGGGTTTAGAGTCACTAAGTAATTCCTTGTTTCTGGTGGGGTAGGCAGGAGCTTGCCTCTCCTGGGAACCCCCTAGTACCAGCCCTTCAGGAACACTGTGTTTACTGGATGTTACAGGTGTTGTAAAAACAAAGAAATTACCCTGTGCCTTAGGGACAATCACAGGCAATTGTGCTCATATTCACATTCAATTTGCTGCCAAGCAATTTACAGATCAGTGGGACCTACACGTGGAAGAACCTCTGTTTGTAAATCATGTCCTATAAGTGAAGGCCAATTCCCTCATGTGAAATCAATGGGAATTAGACACCCAAGTGCTTTTGAAAATCCTGTTAAGTAGCTATTGCATCCGTAGGCTCCCTTTAAAATCTATCACTCTCCACTTGAGTCTAATGGGTGTTGAATCAAGCTCTTGATGCTTTCTGACTTCTCCCCTCACTTCTTCAGTCTTGTCAGTACCCACGTGTGTCAGGATCCATGCTTCACAGTTCAAATGAAATAAAGATCTTTGCCATAACAGTCGTGGTGCTGTCAATGCAGAAGCACAAGGTGAGAATGCCCCTAGAACTCTGCATTCAGTGCAAGAAGGGCCAGGAGTCTCCTGGCTCCTCCCTGCCACTTTTTGCTGGTGCTGAATACACCCATGAAAAATGCCATATTCCCGTACTAGAAAACACACATAAAACTCATGCAAAGGGCCTACATTTGTGTGTCAGGGCTACTCTAACTTGATGCTTTTGCAGCCACCACTCCCACTCTCATTCCAAGAAAAACAGTGGCTGGCACATTTGTTCCAACTCCCATCATGTTGCAGCAGTGCCAAACAGTTGTTGTCAAAGGCATAGTTAGATCTCTGGATGAACGGCATCATCCAGGTGCAGGGATCAGTGCTAGGAATCCCACGTACGTGGCCAAGGAAGCTTGTGGAGCTCTGTAACAAGACTTGCTCCCGAGCATGACAGGCATGCGAGAGGCTGCTTTGTTCTTACTGGAAGCAACACACTGTGCAACGTCTTCTACCTAGAAAACAACATGCAACTGAGCTGGTTCAGTATGACACTGGTGTCAGAAGTGCCAGACCTGGCTCAATGCAGGAGGCAGAGCATGTTATGGCCATCAGCCCTCACAGCACAGGCCTACTACTACTTTGCTATTTAATTGCTGTCTCCTGCAAGCTGTAGTTTGACTCCTAAATCAACATATTTCCATAAGGATGTAAAACATCTCTATAACAATGATGATTCTAAACCACATTATGTCCAGAGGGAAGTGATATTCACTGGGTGAATGAAAATTGTAAAAACAAATAACTAAATGAGCCCATCCCCAGGGGACAATTACAGTCAATTGCTCTTGTACTCACATCCAATTTGCTGCCAAGAAATTTAGACTATCAGGATTTACACATGGAAGAATCCCTGTGAGGCAAGAATGTCCTAGATGACAGCCAATTTTCTTCTATGAAATGATGATTTGTAACTGAAAATCTCTGGCTATGGCTGTGCAGCAGATATCAGTCTGAGACCAAGGACTTATGCAAAGTTCAGATTACAAACATCCTATTGTCACGGCTGGGTAACAACAGTAGCTATTTGTTTGTCATCATCAATTAATGTACTGTATTAGCAAGTGCTTTTATCACAATAATATAATGAAAAATGTGATTTCCTTGTCTTGTGACAAAAGGGACAAAGGAGCTATTCGCATTTCGCTGGGTAAATGAATGTTCACACTTTCAGAGAACAAAAGCCTAAAAGGAACTTGGCACTCATTACTTTGGATGCAGCTTGAAGTGGTGGGGTAAAGACTAGAGCACGCTTAACGTTTAACAGATGAAGTAGCTGTGTATCCCACATGGAATACAGGACTCAAGCAGGCCTGCTTAATGGATGTGTCATGTAACATAGCTTCTGAAGAATACATACCCAGAGCTTGAGCCAAACAAGTCTATTTCAAGTAGTCACTTTGAGGAACTTAAAAGAAGCATATGCTGCAAGACACTGTCAGCTAGAAGCAAAAAGGTATGAAACCACACAAAGCAGCACATGGACTCATGCTTAAGCCAAGCCTAAGTGTAAATACTTTGTTGAACTGGAGGCTAACAGAAGAGAAGCTGCCAGGAAACGATAGCAGCTAGGCAGAAAGTGGTCAGGTTCTTCACCACAGATACCCAACTTACTTTGACTTGGCCACAGGGTAGCCACCGACACTGGGAGCGCAACTCCAGGCTAAGAAGCCACTCTGGCACAAAGGAAAATGAAACAGAAGAGAGTTTAACATCTCTAAACCAACCCCAATAGAAAACAAATGACTGAAGAAATAATGGAGGTCCCTGCAGCCCATGTTCTCAAACGTGGGGTTTGGGGCAACCCCTGGCTATTATTTTCACAATACCCTGCATTCATTACTTTATTTAAAAATGGTGTACTATGTCTGGAAAACAGGAAGTAAGCCATAAATCTCTAGTTTAAAAGCCATCTGAAGCCTGTGGACCAGATATGTTCTCAATCAGTAGTCAGGCAGTAAATAAACATTTATATACAGCAACTGCTCTCAACCAGCCTGACCTCTGGCTATTACAGGGCACATAAAGAGGAAATTTGTTTAGTCCCATAAAAGCCTAGGCAATATATCAATAGATTATTAAAAATGGAAACAATGTAGGCTAATGGATTATATTGATTTTAATAAACATAAGTATATGGGATTCAAAGATAAAGAGTCAGATACGACATCCTTCCAAGCTCACCTTCAGGGACAGCTCCTAAAATGAGCAAAACTACATCTGTCACGAGTATCAGTGGCTGCTATTTCTTGCTTTGCAAATCAACATATTTCTGGCTGAAGGACTTCAATTGGAGGGTTTGCATTTTTATTTCTGCTTGTGAACCATGAATGCAGTCAAAAAATAAAACTCGGACATCTTTTAGTGTCGCTGCTGTACAGAATGGATTTCAGGCAATTGCAGGCTGTCCTCAGGCATGTTAGCTGAAAGAACACAGATCCTGCTGGGCTGGCTTTAGTTTTGTTAGGAGATTGCTCACTCCTGCTGCAGCTGCTATCGGTGACAGATACTAAAGCCTGAGTCTCTTGTGTTTTGGGAGCCTGGCAGGATGCTCTGGCAGTCCCAGTGCACTCCTATGACAACTTCCAAGTCTGAAACCAGCTGAATACATTTGCACAGTGCCAGAGCCCAACAATCCCGCAAATCAGTTCTGATTCTTTATCTTTGAAACACTTGGCATGTGTCAGAGTTCCCTGATACCTGCCCACTGCTAGAGTCTATTTAACCTGTGCTACTCTGAAGAGCAGCAGGCTGCCTTTGAAGAGATCCCTTCAGTTTGCCACTGCAAAAGCTCCCATTTGAGTTGACCTGGGAGCTTAGCAGCCAGGCAGCACTGTTTGAAACTGCCTTTCAGTTCTAACTCTTGGAGAAGGTTTGGAAAAGAACTCAGTTTGTCAGTCAGGCACCCTCAAGGGTGAGGGGAGGGGGAGGCTTAACCAAAAACCAGACAAAGGCAGCCCTGCAGATCAAAGAGCATCAATAACTGTGACAGAGCTGATTCTGGGATGAAGACTTAACATATTCAGAATGTCAGGGTAGGGAAACAGTGTGTTCTGTATGATAATAGGATCAATGTGATTACAAGTGTAATGTACCTCAGCAATTATAAGCAGACTAAATTACAGCAACCCTTGGTGTTAAAGAATGGAAGCATGGACAAAACCCCAAGCTGTTCTTCCCTTTGGAGGAAAGGTCTGCCATCAGCAGCAAGCAGAAGTGCATACACCCCAACTATGGAACACTTCAGAAGACCTAAAGTCACACTTCCTTTAAAGGCCATACAAAGCAAATTCAAGACCCTAATTATGAACATCCTTAAAACTTGGAGCAACTCAGCTGTAACCTTTGTGGAAGGTCAGGACACCTTCCTGATTTATAGTAAGGACATGTGTCATGCATTTTGTCACACCAATCCCATGTTACCTGGAAGCAAAAGAATGCAGGGCTAACCTCAAACCCTTTATAGAGTTTGGATGTATCCCCAGAAGTTGAATACTTATGAGATACCAAACTGAACTGCCTGAGCTTGTTGACATCAGAAAGAATGGTTCTAAGAAATGATTAATCTTGCTGCCTGCAATTAAAAACTGGGCAATAATGGAAGAAACCAAAGTGAGTTCCCTTCACTCCATTGCTACAGATGACCAGAAAGTTGTCAAGAGGGCAGGCAAGAACTTCTCTCCTCCTCTGCACATTACTTTCCATTTCTTTCCTTGCAAAAGAAGGGACTAAATCAGGAGAGCATAGGTGGGAATCCATTTACTTGAAAGGTCTGGGTTCCTCCCCCAGTCAAAATGCAGTGTTGGATTTCTTTTCCTGATTACAAAACAAAGGCTGAAATATTTTTTAGTGTCAACTGTTCTAAAGAAGACTACAAAACTAAACTTACAGTAAATCTCTACCACTGTTCATTAGCTCCCAACAGTAGAAATAACACCCTTGCAAAATCCTCAATACCTCACAAATTACAGTAATCTGCAATTATAAACTCCAGTGTTAATGAGGTCTGATTGCCTGTTCTTTGTGATGCCACCCATAAATGCCACTTACCTTTTACAGCATATTGAAGTTAACAATCTGTTTTGAGAAGATCACTAATAGTCAAATGGACTTCTATGAACACCTTTTGTGATTTCAATTTGTTACCTAGAAACCAAATGTGGCCACAAAGCATTTATCCTCATCATAGAGCTGCATCCGTTTGATTCTTCCCATCACTATGATTTCCCCTCAGCACTGATACTGATCTCTATGCAGGAGGCTGCTTTTCTTAATTAAGGAGAGTAGCATCTGACTTTTTATGCTTGACCTTTAATCAACAGTATTTTGGTAAGTCTCTAAGACGACTGATTGTGCCATTCATATACTTAAAGGATAATGTGCCTTGCAGAGCAGTACAGAAGGCAATAAACAGCTTTTACAAGAGATTAAACACCCAAGCACAGCTAAAACATTTAGATAACTGCAAAAGCCACTTACTGACACTGCTCTGATGACAACAAACACCCGTCTTCTACAGTTCTACTCATAAAAAAGCAGCAAAAGCCCCTCACAGCCATTGCTTTTCTTCCTTCCTAAGAGTTCTCTGTGTTTTTCTGTCCCAGAGATATTTCTTCAGAAAGTCTATGTAACTTTGGGGTGATTCGCTTAAGAAAACAAAAGAAAAGCTCTAAAGATGCTGAGATGTGTTATTTTCAGACAGAGTCAATTTCCATAAGAGGGGAAATCTTGGACTGATTGATTTGAATCAAGCCTGGATTTATGCTTTCCTGATACAGTCAATCACAACAGACCTGGAATGCATATACCAAGTGAAAGCAGTACTTGGGGAACCAATGAACCAGACTGCAACGGGGTTCTTTGGAGATGTACTGTTATAGAAATAGTTGGCAAAGCATGAAGACAAGCTGCTGTAGGAAGAAATGAAAGATTAAAAACTTACAAGTCTAATTAGACTTTGGTGTTTCATCATGCTTGACTCAGCAGTGATGGCAATTAAAATGTGATGGGCAAATGCAGCTCGCTGCACCTAAGAGCACAGGGTGCACAGGGTGCCTGAACATTGTAAGCAGCAGTTTCAGTTGTGAATCCCTCAAACTCCGTGCTTCCCCAGGCACCACTTACCACTGCTGAGGGCACAGAGAAGGTCAGGGAAATTATTCAAAGAGCTGGAACATCTGTAGCATCACAGCAGCATGGAGGTGGGTACCTCACCAGAACCTGCCTCTTTCAGGGTGTCATGAACTAAGCGTAAAACAGATGGAGAAACTGAACTTCCTCCCTCCTCCAAGAGCTCAGAGTAAAATCTTCACTGCTTTCTGGTTTTATTTTATTTATGCTTCAGAGTTTTCAGTCACCAGACTTTAGAAGTGACACTTGTTGGACAGCCACGAGAGCTCAGTACGGAGTATGACCGGTGTCATCAATTCGGGAGTTATTTTCTAAATCAAAGGGAACCTTTCCCAGCTGGAAGCAGGAAAGGATGTTTGAAGTGAAGAGTGGAGAAAGAAAAAGAAACCATGTGTGCCAGTGTGTTATTGTCCCGGTCTCATGACAGGTAATTCCCAGTAAACACTCTAACAGCAAGTCCAAATCAAGCACTACTTCTAGGTAGGTTCAGCACTGAGGTAATTGCCAGAGATGTCCAGAGCAGACTGTTTTGAGAAGCCTGAGGAAAGTCAGGTTTACCCGTTAGTTCAGGCACACCACCGTGGCCTGCACTCCTACACATGGCAGAGGAAATACCTGAGAGATGCTCAAAAGTAAAAGGATTTCTTGAGTTTTCTTCCACAGAAGAACCACATTCACCTTTCAGAGCATGAAGAAATCTTTGTTTCTGTAACAGCTTCCTGCCACATCCAGGAGAAGAGAATTAATGCACCTCCTGCCCAAGTTAAGTACATAAGTGTCACAAAATATTAATGCAGATATTAAGCTATTAGAATAAACCCCACTCTATAAACAGACTTTAAACATGGGTAACCAAGATAGCAGGAAAATAAAAGGACACATTAAAGTTATATCCCTTTAAAAAAATTAAATCAGTTTTATAGCAAGAGGCACTTCAGAAAGCTCATGTTTGGAAGTCTAAGGCCAGTCAATAAGGCATAGCTAATTGGAGAGCAAATTGACATTCATAAGCTGGCATTTAACACCACCATGGTAAACAAGGTAATAGACAGTTAATGCAGTGGACAAGGGTGGTGAACAGAAGCAATCCAGGGTGAATAATGGAAAAGGACCAATTGAGCAAATTCGAAGTGCAAACACTGTGATTTCAGCCTGCTTAGCAGATCACTGACAGGCTCACAGCTCTAATAGGCTTAGTGGGGTTGTTGTCTTTAAAGAATGAGTGTATCAACCAAAAACAAAGGAAAGAAATCTACATAATAGCAAATGAATCCGGGTTACTAAGTGCACGGAGTGATAAGGTTCAGGTGGGTAAATACTAAGGGCTGCTTAGCACTGATGTCTGAAATAACAGCAAGCAATCAGCATGCAACTGGCCAGTGAATTACCTAATGGGGCATTATATTAATATAAAAATCACAAGAAATTAAAAGCCAAAGGAGTCACTGGAGTTAAGCTCTTCCTTGCACAGAGGCCTCTCCTCTCTTAAAGGTATGCTGTGGAGACAAAATAAATCTGGGAGGGTTTGAGACCACTTTCTCACCCATTAGGAACACCAAAAGTCTCATTAGGGTTATGTAGGCTAATATTTTCCAAATGCATATCCTGAACCCTCTCCATGCTTCCTGCATACATTATTCCTTCCAGGTGAATCGATGCAGACATCTCAGCATCACATCCACACCAATGATAAGGTTTTTCATAGACCATGCACTCACCACAGGCCTTCTGCTATTGCAACACTGCTGTTGTACAGGCTAAAACTGCATAATCTGATCATTATAAGTTTTTTAGGGCCTTTTCTTTAAAGCTGGTGGGAGGATTTGAGAACCTTGACTGGAACAAGCACAGAAGTGATAATATTTTCTTGCCTTTCACCTGACCAGTGGCACAGCTTTAGGTCTAACAGGGGAGAAGCAAGGACAGGAGACAGAAGATAGAGTCCAGGCTGAGCTACAAAGGTGAGCTGAATTCTCTCACTCCAGGCCTTCAAATACAGAAAGCACGTTCATATGAGTAAACCAATTTTTGGTAAACATAAAGTCTGATTTCTCAGCGGGAACCATCTCCACCACATCCACCAGAACTTGCTCAGAAAGCCAGGGGCTGAGGTCAGAAGTAGAAGTGATTTCTTTTGGTTAAAATTCCAATCAAGTTTGACGTTCAAGAATACCTGACCAGCTTTTAGAGTCTGTGCTTTCTTTCAAAGGGCTCTTTACCTACCTATGCATAGCTGATGTGCACCTCCCATTGCAACTGCATTCCATTAAACATCTTATTTTCAGGGTTATTCAGGTAATATTATTCAGGACTTCCTCCCCTCCATCCGCAGAGGTGCTAGGATGTGTCCAAGGCCTTCACCCAACCCAGCCTGGCCGGAAGAACCAAGAACAGACCTGCAACCCACGCAGGATGTGCATGATTTTTATCGTCTAGCATCTACTATCAGGTTACGCCTTCACCAGACTTCCTTATCCTATGCCCTTAAGTTAAGCAACCACCACTGCAACAGTTAATACTAACAATTTACATGGCGTCTCAGGCATTTTGTCTAAATTAATGAAGTCCAGCCATTACCAATTAACATCAGGCTCTTTACTCCACTCCTCTGAAATCGATTAATGTTACCACAGCGCTCAAAGGCTTCCATTTGCCTGTGAACAAGTCCCTTTGCCATCCTATAGTTTGGATCAAAGACACCTAATGCTCGCTGTACGACTTCAAACTTCTTTTTCTGGGTTTCCTGTGTGCTTGCAGAGAGAAGACCACTTTACAGAGGGTTGGTAATGATCCCCATATGCCACCTGACAAGGCCACGATCTCTGCTTCAACTCCCTTCGATCTATCTGCTCTTCTCAACGCTTTTGGCCAAGTCTCTTGGCACACTCAAGGAGCGATTTCTTTTGTGGCAGTCCCTGGCTTTGTTTCCCTTATTGATTGATCTGGAGCTGCCAACTTAGGGCTGCCCCTGACTTCCTGTGGACAGTTATCTGCTGTTACCTTGTCCCACAGAGACATCTTTTGGAGCTTTTCTTGATTAACACATTTCCTCTCAACTCTGAATTCCAGACCTAGAATTCAGGGCAACTACAGCACAGAAGACAAGCAACCCCGCTGCTAAACGCAATCCAATTTTAGTATCTACGCTTCAGATTTATGCCTGGTTTTGAATCCCATTATTCTGATCTCAGTTCCTTTACCACCTTCAGTAGAGCTTTCCCTGTTTTCACCAGAATTGGGGTTTTCTTTTGGTTTATTTGGGTTTGGTTTTTTAATCTGATAAATTTCCTTGTCCCCCTCCCTGTTCCAGACTGTATAAAACTGTCTTCCCCAATGCCTCTGCTCTTCAGAAACTTGGACCCCATCCAGTCCCAATTTAGCCCTTGAAGACTCTTAAATATACCAACAAGACACTTTCTGTCATCAAAAACATTTTTGTGTTCAGACAGTCCTCAAAATAGACCTGGGAAGCTTTTCAGCTATGTCTATATTAGGGGGTGACTAAACCAGAATGGATATAATAAGCAGAAGCTTTTTGTGACTGAATAAGGCAGCTTTTTTTCGTCCAAGCAATGCATAGCTGGATCTGGGACGTGATCTTCCCCGTGCAGCGAGGAAGCTGCATCACTAACAGAAAGAAAAGCTTTTGCAGTGCTGGAGACTGTGAGCTACATCTCCTCTGTGTGTGCACACAGAGGAGAAAAGCACACGTGTGAGGAAGGATCTCCAGTGTTTTGTGCTTCCTAACAGACTCCACCATATACTAATGATAACCTCATTTATTTTAGCTGGTATACAATGTGCTTGTAAGGCTAATATTGATAGTTGTCTGAGTCTCTTAATGCCTGCAAATTAACTGACTACACACACCTAAATCACGGAAGCACAGTCATGAAGGATGCTTTCTCTAACGCACTGACTCATACAATTGATGACAACAGCTTCCTTTTTAACTGGTTACTGCTACATAGAGTGGAGGCAGCATAAATTGCATATCCTCTATTGCTAAGTGACAGCTAAGATTAAGCAGATGCTCACTAGGGTATTATCCCTTGTGCAAACAAAGGATAATTTCCTTCATAAGCGACCTGACCCATAAGAAATCGTGTGGGCTGTGCCATCATTCTGAATTTCTTCCCCACCAGACAGGACACACAGGGACTCTCATTCACCTCTCTGCAACTCAAGAAGGACTTTGCTGAAGTTAAGGAGATCGCACCTAGTCAGAGGAGGCAAGGGGAACATGTAAGGTAGGAAAAGCTGAAGACCTGCATCTGGAAGGTTACAATCTTGCGAAAGGATGGTAGTGACAACATGGTTATTGAACCCTGAACATGCAGTTCTTTGCCTACTAAGAGGAAAGAAACTGGCCTAGAATAAGGACATAAAAGATTTGACAGGGAGTCATGGCAAACCTCTGATGGTCACAGTCCTACTGAGCCCACAGCACTGCCTTCTTGAGCATCACTTTGCAAGCTCCTCAGTCTGAGTTTGTCACACACTCCCACTGAACCCCAGGCTGGTGGTGCTGTCCTTCACCCACCTTCACTGTGCAGCATTTCCCTATGAATTCCAGGCTTGGTTTGCCTGATCATCTGCCTGCCCTGTGCCAACAGAGAGGACAACCCCAACAGCACCAACTGGGATAAAAGGCCTTTTCCCCCAATAATTCCCAATTTAGAAAGCCTCCAGCCAGGCTTCTGTCCCATGCAGGCATGCTAGCCCTGCTTTAGAGGCTTTAACAAGTTTATAAAGACAGTTGCAGCACAACAGACATCACACTTAATGAGAGACTGTTTGCTCAGGGGGCAAGTAGCAGAAAGGCAACTAAAGAAGTGAACTGGGATATAAAAGATCTTGAAGTTTATTTTACCCAGAGTTAAAGTAAGGACTGCATAGGGGCAGTTCATTGTTCTGTTTTCATAAAGTCATTTAAGTAGCAAATGGCCCCTGAAACTGATACTATGATTTGAGTCATGTTGGAAGACATATTGAATTAATGATGCAGGTGTGGGTTGTTGTTCCAAAAAACTTTTTTATAGCAACAGTGGGAGAGGAGAAGGGGAGGGGGGGAGTTAAATGAAAAGATTTGGTCTATGTTATGTTTTTCTAATATTTGAATTTTAGCTAAGATTACTCTTTCTCCTCTCTTTAGTATATTGTTTTAAATAAAAAATGCTAATAAATCTTGAGAGAAATATGTCATAGTGGAGTTTAAAAACTGTAGTGCAATATATAACAGTTCATAAAATATTCGATTCAAATAGCCAAAATTGTAGTGCATTTGGACCAGAAGTAGTTAACTGCAGGAACAGCATTTTATTAGCTACTAAAATTAAGAAAGAGCACTGCTGTTTCACAGCCAGATAATTAAGTACCGTTTTCTCTTTTTTAATACTATAAAATTAAACTTCCTGTTTAAATGGCCTGGTGGGGACTGTAGGCAAAGGGTCGTCTGATGAGCCCTGCGGGCAAATCCAGAAACACAACATAGCACTTATTCACACAAGACTTTAACAGGGTGGAAAACACTGATTGAGGGGAAAAAAATGCTGCACTAAGCGAAAAATTGCAGGTAATAAATCAGAGATCCATTTTTTCACATCATTTTGGCTAATCCATTAAAGCTTGGTGCAAAGGAATCTATCAGAAACAGAAGCCACTGCCCTCACTCCTCCGTTTCCAAATGTTATTAAACGTGCATAAGCAGTGAAAGAACTCAATTAAACCCAGCACATTGATGAGATGTCCCAGTCACGCCTGGCCCACCAGCTTCTCCTGGCTGCTCTTTGGTCACTCAAGGTGCTCTTTAGAAGGGATTACACTAGTGCTTCATTAAGCTGAAAGTGTTCTTCATGTTGTTTTACAATGCGGTTTTTCCACTCTGTCTCTCTCAACGTCTACCCAAAATTACTTGTTAGGAGCAGAGTGAGGTGTAGGTTAACAGCCTCTAGTAGGTGCACTTCTGTCACCCATCAGTTGTATCCTGCTAACAATCTGTATGCTGTGAAGGGAGGCTATTCCTGCTTTAACTGCAAAGCACAAACACTGCAAAGAGAACGACTGCCAGCTTTTCAAAGATGACCATGAATCCTGACAGTCTGTAACTAAACAGCAAATTTACACTATGCTCCACACTACTAAATAAGAGATTTCCATACAAAGCAGGCAAGAGTCTCACCATGACCCACCCGACCTCTGATTCTGTGTATTATAAGCTTGTTGCAGATGCAGCATATTGGTGCACCACCAAGCAGCATCTCCTTGGGAACAGAGCCCTTCCATACCCAAAGGACCAGGTCTCAGCAAGGATGCTGAACACCTTCTGTGGTCACACACAATGTAAAAGCCAAGCTACTGTCCAAGTCACTGTTCAAGTTGCAGTTTACTTTCTATTGAAAGCTGGAGAGGTTAAAATTCCCTAGAAAGGCTCCTACAATACCATCTTCAGCCTTACACAACAAGTGCAACTGCTGTTGTGCTGCTCAAATACTTTATGTTTTGCCCAAACCCACACACTAATAAAATGCTTCCACATGCCACAATTACCGAAAGAAATAACATTATAGTTAAGGCACTTCATTAGGATTTGGGAGATCCAAGACCATTCCTTCTTTTGCAGATGATGTCCTTTGGACCCTGTGCAAGCCCCACTACATCCAGATAACCAGGTTCCTGGTCTAAACTACTCACCAAACTGCTTAAATCACTCCACAGCCTAGGGGATGACAGATGGGACAATTCACTTCATCTTAAAAAGATATTCAAGATGAGGGGTTGATGGCCCCTCAGTATGTGTCTACTTGTATGTGTAATAATGCTATTCCCTTTGCTCCAGAGCACACAGATCCTTGAAGCCATGATCCCATGCACAGATTGTACTGCTGGCTAGAAGGAACCTACAAGTATGAGCTTATGGTTGTTCTGTGTGAACCACACACTCCTCCTAATAGGATTTCTGCACCAACTTGTAGGAGTGAAAGATCAAAAGGAGATCAGATTCATAAAGAATTCTGTGATTTTAAAATTCCTGGGTTTTTAGCTGAGAGCAAAACTCCAAAATACCCAAAATCAATGAAGTAATTTATGCCTGAATTGATTGAAATACTTTATTACATCAAAACATTCCTGCAGCTTCGAGTTTCTAACAGAACATGTTCATTCTACAGCAAAATTTGAGAAGAAATCACTGAAAATCCATAGTGACACTTGATAACAGCATGAACATGTTCTGCTTTCTTCTGCCATTGCTTTTGCTTCACAGATTTCTTCTGAAGCAAAAAAAAACAGGAAAATCTGACTGAGCTTGATGAAGCATTCTGATGTAATGTGGGTTTGGCAACAACTCTGTCTAGCAGCAGAGCATCACATTTTGTTTGCAGAAAAGTCTCGGAAGAATGTGGATTTGCTTTGCTCAGCTTTCCTCATTGATTGGAAGTTACTGCCAGACCCCTGGAAGTTCAACACTGCAGAACTCTTGAGAGCCTAAAGGAGGGGGTTGGCTGGGGTTTTTTCGCCTCCCAAGAATACAGGGAGAAAAGAAAAGGGACTAGATCATGTCAATCTCTTTTGTCAGGTTTCTTCATCAGTTACTGAGATCTGGGTAAAATGCACCTGGTGAAGCAACACTGAATTCCCTGATGAGATCCAACAGATGAGTTTTAGGTCACCTCACTTGGAAGGGAAATGAAAAGAGCCACCCAGCATCCTGTCAATTCTGCCACACACACAACTGCCCATTCAGCAAAACAAGAACGTTCCAAACACGCTGGATTTGTCCTGTGGCAAACAGCAGTTTCTACTGGAAGGAATCAATCTGCAGTTTCACAAACAAACACAAAACAGTCGTTCTACCAGACACTGAAAACAGTTACCCCAAAGGTGAGGGCATCTCTCCTGCCCAGCCCAGAGAGCTGGCTAGCTCCACCAACTGCCATTAGCAGGGAACCTCTATCCAAACTTATTTTCCTGGTTTAACTTCCCCATGTGTGTTTTTGGCCATTCTCAAGCATCCTGCTTTGCCAACCCCAACTGTCCACATAGGATACAGTAGCTGTGAAACTTTATGGAAGGCTTTGCTTGCAAAATCCTTTTGTGCATTACAGTAACGTAACACCGCATTTTCATAGGGAAATACATTTCAAACCTTAAAAGAGAAAATAAAGGCTTTTATGTTGCTATTAAGTTTGAGTAAAGCCTGGTTATCAGATTTCATCCCTCTGTTCTTCTGGGGCCATTGCATCAGATTGCTGGCCAGATAAGCCACTGAAACTGCAGGATCTCCTTCATGCATCCCGTGCACGGCATCCAGGGAGCTCTCTGGGAGAGACTAAACACTCCAACCACGCTGCAGCGAAGAGGTGCTTTGCATTATAGCAATAATAAACTCCTTCTAGAAGTAAAATCACACTATGTAATGTTTAGTCTCATTTAATCTAATATTGGTCGCTAATGGGCTCTGATCTTGCTTGTATATGTAAGGAATTCATTGCAATTGGTCAAGTGTTGGGATTAGCTTTTGTGTTTCATCTGGAGCCCTCAACACTCAATACCTCCGTAGGTCAGTACAAGCTACTTCTAAAACCAAATACCAAGAGCTGAAAAACAAGAGGTAGAAACTAATACTCTAAGGGGTTTTTCCCAGCTTATCCCCTATTAACTTTAAAAACAACAGGAAACAAAAAGATGA
This sequence comes from Agapornis roseicollis, assembly GCA_002631895.1. Classification (NCBI taxonomy): domain Eukaryota; kingdom Metazoa; phylum Chordata; class Aves; order Psittaciformes; family Psittacidae; genus Agapornis; species Agapornis roseicollis. The sequence continues at coordinate 62,678 of NDXB01013925.1, forward strand.
GCAAGGACACTCACCATAGGGGTACATGTTTGGGAAAACTATATTAAAGTTCTTTCTGGCATACTTATTTTTAGGCAGTGTCAGAACACAGCGTAAGCATTAACCCTGTGTTAAGGTCTGTGAGTAAGTAAGCAGCAGAATAACTTTCAGATTTTGATTTGCTGGATTGCAGAGGTTTAGACAAGATCAAGCCTCACTGCTTGAAGGCAAAGTAAACTCTTGGTTTCTTGCTTGGGCAAAAGCACACTCAGTTGCTTTCACCCAAAGGAGCATCCTACCACTATAGTAGGATATAAATGATACCAATGAACAAGACAGTTGCAGATTTTACTCTCCCACAATTTTTTCATACATTCATCTCACTCCACACTCAGATATTTCTTTCCCCAATTTGATTCACATGGTTCTCAGCTGTATTGAACTTTAGCAGAGTGCAATTGCAATGCCACACACCACACTGGAAATACAAGTTGCCCATATTTACCATTCACAACAGATTTTGCTACAACAGGCCATGTGGCAATATATAGCACCAGAAATGCAGTGTTATGAAGTTATTGTTGAAACACAATAGGCCAAATATTTAACAGAAGTAGAATAAAGAGATTAAAAGGGATCATGTTTCGTATCAGACTGATTTTGAATTAGACGCTCTAGAATTGGTCAATTTGAGCAATGGAATACCATCAGAAGCAGATACCGATACTAAGACTGGTATGTACTGCAAACATTCAGTGTTGTGTCTCTCCCTCTTCCCCACTTTTCCATCACTGTAAGTAACGTCATTTTCACAACGTTCCCAGACACTGGTGTACCCTACAGCAGGTACACAGCACCACAGCTTCAGAGCTAAACCCTGCAGCTCTCAGGGCTGCCTCCCCACACAGACAGTTGGGCTGAGGGCTGGTGAGCTGCTGAAAGCTCCGGCCAGCTTTACTGAAAGTTCCTTTTAAGCACAGGAACAGCTCAGACAGACTGTCAGTGAACCTCAAACACATTTCAAGCCCCCAAACCACACAGGCATGCACGGGCTGGGCGAGTTTCAGTGTGGAATTCTAAGGTTCATTGGCACAGTTGAAAGGCCTAAAAAACGGCAACTCAAGTCCCTGAAATCCATCCCAAGCTCCCCCTACACCCAACGCTGCTCCAGCCACTACCTGCCTAGGTGAAACCTATTCCTCTCTTTAAAATTCGCTTTTATTGTGCAGACCCACTCCCTTCAGCATGTTCTTTTCTGAATGCCAGGCAAACAGAGCCGTAATCTCTGCATGAGACTCCCTAATTGGCAGCAGAGCACTGGCCCAGCCAACATCTGCAGCTGGTTTCAGTGATAATAAATCAGGGGTGGGGGGTTTCAGCATGGCAAGCTGCCAAGGAGCTTTCCTTTCCCCATTTAGCCAAGAAATGGGAAGACAACAGGGAGGACTGGGGCAGCGCCGGTGTGCAGAGGGAGGAAAACAATCGGGTCTATCTGCAGACAGGCATCAGTCTGCACTTAGACTTGCAGCTTTGCAAGAAACAAGCTGGACCACGTCACACAACCCAGATAGCACATCCCTGCCTTCCACGCTGAGCACTGATTACCCAAGAAGCTCCAGAAATATCAAACATTAAACCAAGGGCACAAATGCAGGAGCAATTGCTTCCCAGAAATGAAGGGTTCCTACCACAGTCCTAAGAGGATTTTTGAGCTGCCAGAGCTCATGGCTGCTCTGTGATCACCTAACACTCACTGAAAACACTGCTGCAGACACATTTACAATCATCAGATTGGATGCTCAGCCCCAAATGCTGGCTCTCTCTGGATGCCTGTAGCACTGACAGCTCAATGCAGTCTTTTGCTCTAAATCCAGGTGGAACAGAAGCCATGGATGGGAGCTGATCCTAATTCTGAGCAGGGAAATTCAGACTAGGAAAAAAATAATCAAAAGCTGAAAGAGTTGTCTGAAACAACTAAGAAACTGGAATTTGTGGCCAATGGAAGAGAACTGTTAACTTAAACCCTGCAGCACAGGTTTCTACTGAGTTTTGGGGCAAGTTACTTTAAATCAGGTTGTTCAGGTATTGAGCAATGCAAATGATTCTGGCTGCGAAGGCCCAAGAGCTCTGCGTACTGCACATTCATACCCACACTCCAGTCATGTTCTTGCATGGATTAATAAAACACTTTAAGAGAACACATTCTTAATTAAAACAGTTTGGGCTCAGAGATGTGAATTACAGGCTACAACTTCCATTCATTACAAGTGTAAGTAACCAGGCTGGTACTCATTTTCTTTTTGCAGCAAAAAGCCCTTAAGCAAAAGAACTTTCCTCTCCCAAACCCCCCCAAAACTGAAGAGAAACTGGAAAAGAAGCACCAAATGATTTGAGCCTTCCCCAGGAGTGGGTTAGCTGGAGGTATGCATCTGCAGCTGGGTAAAACCAACTGACCTCAGCTAAGTCCTTCTGCATCCCATGAGTGGTAGTTTGTGTTGCACTGGAGAAGACAGAAGAAGGGTCTGAGGTGCAAGTGGAAGACCTCACTTCACAGCAAAATGAAAACTACCTTCCCATGTTGGAAACCTCTCCTTTCAAAGAGCATGAATTGTAGTCTCTACCTTGTGAGGTGGCTGGTGTTAAACCAATTCATTTTGACAAATTATTTCTACTGATAGGCTTCATAGTAATGTTTCCACCCTCAGAACAAGCCAAACCCCTGGGTCTCCAGCCTGCCCTTGCACCAGCCCCGTATTTGCACTAGGATGCCTTCTGCAGCCTCAGGTATTTAAGGCACTTTGCAATCTTCACCCACAGCTCCACCCATCATATCTGGTTTGCTCCCAGCCCCTCCCTTCAACCTCAGCACCTTGCCACCTCATCCTGGGGTCTCCTGCTGCTGAAGGTTCCCCTACCAGTGTATTGTACAACCATTGTAAGAGCTGTCTTCCATAGTAAACATCCACCTCATTTACAAGGTCACAGTTATTGTTAGTCTGAGTACAGTTAATGCAAGCAACAAACCACACTGCTGCAGTGCAAAACCACTAAAGAATGCTGAGGAGTGATTCAGCCATGGGAGAGTTCAGTCCTTTCAAAACAGCAAAAGTAATTAGCACAATTAAGAATGCATCTGCCACTTACTGCAGTGCCACCTTTGCCAGCTGTAAGCAGTCAGGTATCACACTGCTGGGGAGCAGCAATTCACATTTGCACAAATAATGTCTGGCAGGAAGTATTGCTTGGGCTTATTTAAGCTTTAAAACCTGTGGAAGGAGCTGTGCACGATATCCTGTTTGAAGGCATTTCTAATTTAAATTAATGACCTGAAGGATATCTCAAGGCAATAACGATCTTATTGTACTAAATCCTGCAATAGCTGAAGTGAATTATAAATTCCTCTAACTGATTTAGTGGTTAACATTCTGAATCGTAGCTAACCAATGCAATGCTTGCTGGGTTCCAGCATCAGATTAGATGAAACTATATAGGCTTTCCTCAACCTCCTTGGCTGGTTTGGAACAAGCAGTGGAAAGCACAGCAGCCCTGGAGGTGATAAGCCTGGACTGCTGGGAAGGCAACCACATTTCATCTGGGCACCTCCTTTCCAACACTTACCTACAGCGATGCTGGAGCATCCTGGAGAGGAGGAGCTGACTTAGAGACACCAAGTAGGAAGGTGAGCTGGCCAAAAGGATGAGCCCTGCTCCCTCAAAGACAACTGCAGACTGACTTCATAAATAAGCATGATTTACCTTGAAAATTCACCCTGCCTGCACCATTTCCTACTGGTGGGGACCATTCTTGCTCTGGTGATGATTTGTGCATTTGTAAGTCCATACATCACGTGTGTACAGAACACAATAAAAATTAAGATGGATAAAATTTCCCTTTCAAAAGGCACAGAATCAAACTGCCCCCCAAAAAAGTGCTTTCAGCAGCTGAGAAAAGCAGTCTGGTATTTTACTTGCAGGCCAACCTGCACATGAAGCAACTGGGCAGGACTTGCACTTCGTACCTGTTTCATAGACATTATGGGTACACGGGTCTTCCGCACTGTATAATCCAAAGGATTTATGAACAGCTGGAACAGCCCATTTTATACATCATCTGCATTTTCCCAAGTTTTGTCATTTCTTATTCTGTTCAGGATGCCATAAACAAAGCATTTACTCCAAACACAGCTCTATTTTAAGCTCTAAAGATTATTGTAAGTATCAGGTTGTGTGCTCTGTTCTGAACTTACACAACTACCAAGCTGTAAAATGTGACTTAGTAGAAGTATCAGCAAATCCACAATCCATTTCCAAATGAAATCTCAACAGGTTTATTGTCGTGATACCTGACTGGGACGAAGTCAGCGTTTTCAACTCCTTTTCCTTTTGAGCTGAGCAGATTTGTCTGAACCCCTAATTCAAAACACAGCTTTAACTTTCCCAACCCACATGGCAATACCTCCCCCCCCCCCCAATTTAAGTAAAAAAAGAAAATTAAAAGTTTAT